>JAWPHD010006475.1:0-2500 GCA_037043455.1 Cyrtodaria siliqua
CTTTTTTTAAAACTTGTATATGTCAAGGTCCTATGACATTTCTTTCAAAACAAGTAAAAAAACATATAGGTCACCAGGCTTCTAATGATTTTTTATTAAAAATTCTTTATATTACACCCATTTTAGAGTTATTTTGACATTTTCAATGTAAACTACTGTACACACAATATTGACATGGAGATCGAAAATGAAATTAGCTCAGTAACTACTTTTATATATTTATTTCACTACTGAAAAACAAAAATCTGGTTTATTCTATAGCATAAGGATACATTCTACTCAGAGCTACCCATACCCCCTATTTTGTTGACAAAAAAAATGATCACAAATGACGGAAAAAATATTAAAAAAAATATTTGCTTAAAATTTGGTACGTACCATCTTAAATCCTACATTATATCCATATCTACTAGAATGGAAAATATGAAACAATTCTGTTGTCAAATAAAACTATGATTTAAAAAATAAAATGTTTAGACTTGAAGATGTCAAAACTTGCCCACCCAACATCCTTAACACATAATGAATTAAAAGAAAAATATATAACGAAGACATCAAAGACCAAACATATATAACGAAGACATCAAAGACCAAACATATATAACGAAGACATCAAAGACCAAACATATATATAAAATTGCTATAAACAGTTTTGCATTGGGCATTTTTCGTGGGTGTGTCATTAGTCATATAGTTTAGGTTGGCTTTAGAAACAAACCACATCTTCAAGCTTTTCCCATGTAAAACAGCATAAATTACCTGAATCTGTAACATTCAGGGACGACAGGCAACCACAAACATACAGAAACAAAGAACAACTTTAAAGATGAATAAAAGTCAAAATAAGATATCAAAATCTTGGAACGGTCAGTGGCAAAAACGAAAAAAGCCGCTCGGGGTTTAAACCAGGTTCTAGGGTGCACCAAACCTCACTCTTACCCTATGGTCATCCCAATAAACGGGACAGTGTAAATAAAGATATTCCCGCCAGGTTATACTCTCTAACAAACAAGGCAGCATTAATAGGCAATATAAGTAAAACACATAAATGATAATGTATATATAATATAAAAGCAAAAGCATAGAAAGTCACAAAGTAAGTACTCAGTGACTTAGTAGAAGTCAGAGCAACAAGAGAACAAACCGTTAAGGATACGACAAGACAAGATTAAAGACAAACATCATTCAATGCGAACACTGTATACATATGTATATGTTATAAGAGTTGTACTGGTATGTATACACGAGTTCTTCCGAGTAATAATATTGCGTGACTTTAGGAGCGCAATATTTACACGCGAAAGAATGAGTGCATATATCACAAAACAAATATAATAACATTTTTATTGCATACGCATTTTTAATTAAACAAAAACGAATAATTACAAACAAGCAATATATTTTAACATTTAATTTTATTCAAAAACACGTATTTGAAACAAACATGTTGTCGTAACATCGTGGGAATGATTCAGAATGAAACACAAATATTATAATGTTTGCATCGCCTGCCAACCTTTTGTGACATAGATTGCGATTTGCACCAATCACTAACGAGTATGCAACATAGTAGTTCCGGTACAATGATTTTACAACACGTCCATATAAACACGTCAATTTGGGCGAATTTTGATGTTTCCTGTTACATTGAAAGTAAACGGAGCTTGTAAATGCAGTGATAAGAACAAATCATAGTATGTTGGTTTCTTTGTGAAAAATTCCCACGATGTTACGAGCATTATTTCTTTCAAATAAATGTGTTTTGATGAAAATAGAATGTTTAAACCTATGCGTTTGTTCTATTTTTTATATTAAAAATGCGTATTCAATATAAAGTTTATTAGATTTGTATTGGGATATATGCACTCGTCCTTCCGCGGAAAAATATTGCGCTCCCAAAGCCGCGCAATATTAATACGTGGAAGAACTCGTGCATATATCCCTATACATATATAATAGTAACCTATAAAAATATCATAGTAAACTGAGTGTTATAAAGCGCTTTGTTTGCGCGTTATGCACTGTTATATAGCGCGCTTTGCTTGCGCGTTATGCACAGAGCATTTGCGACATTAATAATAGTAATGGGCATTGAAATTATTCTTTTCCTTTTGTAATTGATTTCATATGTAGTATTTATAAATCATTGCGACACTCTTTTCAAGATGTGAAATAACAGATATATTATCCCTAAAACATAAATTATTATATGTGTGGCGCAGTGTGTATTGTCTATTAACGTAAATATCTGTTCAGCACTTCAAATGTTGATTCAGCTATGCATTGTATGTAATTGATAGTCTGCAATATAAAAGTGCAAACTTTTGTGTGTGCCTGATTTTTTGAAAATGAATAAGCTGTTTACGACATTTCAATAGAATGGTTCTAGTCGCTGTGTACAATTAAAGTTACTTGAAAAGTACATTTCAAAAGTACATTTTGAGGTATTCGATAAAAGTATTTGAGGCTGACGATAATGTATATTGAACGGCATGTCTGC
>JAWPHD010006475.1:5000-144479 GCA_037043455.1 Cyrtodaria siliqua
GCCATTGCGTGTGGATGCTATGGCTTCTATAAGACCACTTTCCTCATTTTTTTTACAGTAAAAGCAATGACACAATATTCTATAAAGTAGATTATTTAACTTTTCTGTAAGTTTACTAATTTTATCCATGGACGCCATCATCTTGCATTATTTGCTTCATTACGTTTGATGAGGTCGGATAACGTTGCGTACACTATAAACACCTAGATACATGTATTTCGCCTGATTTTGCTTTATCAGGCCTGGATTTAGTCCGAAAAGTGCATACATGCTGGACATGAACTTATACTCAGTGTTTTAGCAGACTCGGTCAGCAGGAAAATCTTAAACTCTCTCGAACTATAAACTCAGTACGAAAAGGTGTTGACCTAGAATTATCAAATTATTCATCCTTTTTTTCTTCTTATTTTATACCTATACTTATGTTAAATAAACATCTTGCATTCAAGGACATATATTAATCGTTGTATTATTATATTGTTAATTAATGTTTGCCAAGTGGAAATCCAGCTTTCTTATAAACGTGTTTTACTTAACTCCGTTTGTAATTGTCGATATTGTCTGCGTGTGTCTTTTTTTCTCAAAACTTGTTGACACTGATAGTTTTACTACTCGAATTTTGTTCACTTTGTTCTGTTTACTTACATTTGAACACTTTGAATATTTCATTGTTAGTTTTCTTTAAATGAGTTCACCTTGTTACTGCTCTGCTTTCTCAAAACTCGTTTATTGCGTATATAATTACGGGTTTCTGTGTGTCATTATCAAACTTAAAAAGGAAATTCAGAAAATATTTCTCTATATTGACAGAACATTAAAGAAAAATAGTGTTAAAGGAGCTAGAGGTGATCTGGAAAAATACAGCTGAGTGTGACGTAATAGTTGTTTTATTGGAGTAAGTACACTTTATTGATTGATACTGAACTTTCAAAATATATAGATATCTATATCATTGTATTCTTCATAGTTCAACTACAAAATGGCACAGTAATAAACGTTTTCATTCAACTACAAAGTGTTTTACCCAAAGTTGCGTGAGCCAAAACGTTAAGCTTACAAAACATTACATACTTTACCCAGTAAATCCAATGAGACAATGTGCGTACATCATAATAATATGTACTTAGACGTCTATATATCGTCCTAACAGACATCTCCATCATCGCTATGTATCGTCCTAACAGATACATCTCCATCATTGCTATGTATCGTCCTAACAGACATCTCCATCATCGCTATGTATCGTCCTAACAGACATCTCCTTAGACATCTCCATCATCGCTATGTATCGTCCTAACAGACATCTCCATCATGCTTTTTCATAACATCGTCATTTTAACTCTCCGCCATTGAACTGTTGGATCCGAATCAAAGTCAGAAAACAAGCGATTAACCAAAAATAGCATTATGCTTTAATTAGTGTTTCAATGCACTTTTTTGCGTGTTCTCACTAAAACTATCATATCGGTTGTATTTACCAAGTCATAAACATGACACACATTGTACTGCTACCATTATTGCAGACTGACTAACATATTTTGACACAATTCAAGGACGTTACAGAAAAAAAGTGTCCTCTTCCAGGGTTTGAACTCTAAACCCACAATAAAAACAAACAAATAAAGGTAATTCACGAAGAGTGCTGTTAAATAGTTGCATACACTTATTCAGCCTGATTCTTAAGGATGGCGGGAGGTATACAGTACTGGTTCTACCCAGAAAAAGTGGGTGGTCTGCCTCGATCACAAAAAATCGACCGTCATATATAACATTGCATGTGTAAAATACCACACAAATCAAAATGTGCTCCTGGCAACAGAATTTTGATTCAGCTTGTTCAAGCAGAGTTATAAGCCTTTTTCGACATACTGAACATTGACAACCCTTTCTTTCCAACTATGGTTCATAATATTTATCCTAAACAACTTCAGCTTAATAAAGCTAATGTATCTGATAATCTGATAATAACGCTTCTTTTCTTGATTTAGATCTCTCGATTGAAAATGGTGAAATAATTAGCAAAGTCTATGACAAGAGAGATGATTTTAATTTTGACATTGTTAATTACCCCCACTTGGATGGTGATGTTCCCCGAGCAACTTCTTATGGGGTGTATGTGTCTCAACTTATTCGTTTTTCAAGAGCTTGTACTCGAGTTGAGGACTTTAATATTCGTAATCTTTGTATAACTAAAAAGCTACTCAATCAGGGTTACCGTTACCATAAACTTCTTAAAACCTTTGCAAAATTTTATTATCGTAACCCTGATCTTCTTTCCAAATATAAAAGTAATTTAAGGACTCTTCTGCGACAAGGACTATCACAACCTGACTTCTATGGTGATGTGATTTATAAACTTCGTAAGATTCATGGTCATGATCACTTTCATACTATCTTTGTTAAACTTGTTAAAAAGTTTATCAAAAGAGGTTATGACCCTATCATTTTGCAACGTACTGCATGCTTGGTGGTGGACCCTTTTACAGTTCGCCACTATGCTTACCTCTTTAATTGTACGACGACCGGACAGGCTGTGGACCCTATGATGACGCCTCCCTAAAGCCCATTGGGACGGTGGCGTTTGATGTTTGTCTATAATCTTTCCTGTCGTGCCCTTAATGGTTTATTCTCTTGTTGCTCTGGCTTCTGTCAAGTCATTGAGTACCTTCATTGTGGCTTTCTAGGCTATTGTTTTTTTGTATTATATTTACACGAGCATATTTGTGTTTTACTTATATTGCCTATTGATGCTGCCTTGTTGGTTAGAGATTAAATCATGGCGGGGATTTCTTTATTTACACTGTCCTGTTTTAATGGGTTGACAGTAGGGTAAGTGTGAGGTTTGGTGCACCCTAGAACCGGTTTAAACCCCCAGTGGCCTACTTTGCCACTGACCGTTCCAAGGCGGTAGCCCTATCGACAACCCTTTTGTGTTTATGATGTCGTTTGCATTTTTTATTACTTATGCCTTTCTGTTTGTCTGTTTGCGTGTTTGTTTTTGTGTTTTGTGGTTGACTGACGTCCTTGAATGCTGCTTTCCCTGTCCGATATTTTTATCCTTCTTGGATTTCATACCCAGAAATTGCATGAAACTGGACCTGTTGTTGTTGCACGTTCTCCTTCGGTTGACTCCAAAGTGTAAAGACCTCTTCAGCATGATGTGCAGATGTACATCTGGCAACATGATTGTGATCTAACGCATTCTAAAAGACGTATGTGCCTTTTTGGACTTAAAAAATGAATAGGTTATTGATAAGTGTGTACAGAAAAACAACACAGATCCTTTACATCATGAGTCGACTGGCCCATAGCAACATGGTTTTGATCCAAATTGTGTATGCAGAGTTACAGCCATTTTTCCAACAAAAGACTAAAATTGTTGCCGGAACTTGGCCTGCAGTTTATTTATTTACAGACTTATTTCAAACGATGTACACTTGTGCAGCATCATGACCAAATGTGCACATGACAACCGAATTTTGATTCGACTTTTTTTTATAAAGATATTCTCTGCTCATTGCCTTTACATAACTAAACGTGTTGCCCGAACTCCTCCTACAGTAGTTTAAGGAGTTCTTACCATGCCCAGATGTGCAACTGGCAACAGTATTTTGATACGACATTTTTAACAAGAGTTACGTGTTGTTCGACTTAGATTTTCTATGTCTACAAATGAAAACATTTGTCGCATTAAATCCTCCTTCAGATTGCTTTCTATCCTGCCCCTTTTCTTCAGCATCCTGTGCAGGTGTACACCTGGCAGTGCAGATGTGCAAATGTCTTGATGTTTTACTTATATTGCCTATTAATGCTGCCTTGTTGGTTAGAGAATAGTTCATGGCGTGGATTTCTGTATTTACATCGGGTTGACAGTAGGGTAATTGTGAGATTTGGAGCACCCTAGAACCTGGTTTAAACCCCTGGCGGCCTTTTTTGCCACTGACCGTTCCAAGGCGATAGCCCTATTGTCAAACTATTGTCAAACTTTTTTGTGTTTGTGACGTCATATGCCTTTATTCCTTGTTAACATTGCCATTCATGTTTGTCGTTTTGCTTGTTTTTTGGGTTTACTTGTTCTGTGAAAGCTGCATTTCCCGCTGATCGACTTTTATACTTATTTTTATCTTTATAGTTCGAGCGTGTTTAAGATCTTTGGATTTATTTGTTTTTGTTCTCAGATTTTCTTTCTGAAAAAGTTTCACAGGAGGAAAAGAATAAAGTGTCCTTTATAAGTGTTATAAAGGACACGTTATTCGTTATGTTTAAAAAAAAAGGCTAACATGTAGGCCTATAGCAGTATTACTATGATTGGTATTCTCTTAATACATTAATTACTATTTATACAAATATCTCTATCATATATTCTGTAAAGAGTACTATACTGTCTTTGTTTGGTGATATTCCTAAGTTGGATTTTATACCAAAAAAACGAATTGAATTGAATCAAATTGTTAGAGATTATTTAACTGCTGGGATCGTTTAAAGTTTTTTTATCACGAACGAGCGTAAGCGAGTGAGTGAAAAAACAGCAGACGCCTACCATCGAGTGAAGGATTTCCATATAATCGATCACAACAGTTAAATAATCTATTTATTACATTTTTAATCAGATTATGTATGATTTTAACCATAATTATTCGCTTGCTTTATTTAGCGTTATCGACGTCACTAAGACGTTATTGACGTCATAACTCAAGTCGCGGTTAGTTATTTTTGTGTTCGGAGTTAGTTATTAATATTTAGCGATTATGAATATTCTTTCACTGAGAAATCGGAATCTTTCACCCATAGAAATGTAATAAATGTGTTTATTTAGCAATGATGTTAGTCACATGGTAAGACATAACATTGACCAGAAGAAATATGTATAACATGATCTTCTAACTTTATGGTAATTTTCGAACATGATCACGTGGTTGTTTAAAATGCGGGACCTAAAAACGGATACCTGTTACTTTTCTTACCATTTGTTTTGTGGTTAAAGAAAACAACAACAAAAGAAACACTTCTTCAAATTGTGTATTTCTTCATTTTTACAAAAACAATCTGGCCTTACTAAGACTAAGTCAACTTATAGTTTATGTCATTTTTTTAGACAGGCCAACTACCCGTTCTCGCCTTGAACGCGTGAACATTGCGAAGCATGACCACACACGCAATAAAATATGCAATTTAAGTAGGCAATGTGTAGCTTTAATATTTTTTGAAAACGACGTTTATTGTGGAATGATTACACTGCTCAGTCTTGCTGAACTATCGCACACACTGCATGTTTGCATTTTTTCCCCTGTCTAATGTAAATATATCTACATAACATAGAATAACACGTATCATGCGATAAACTCTTACCCTAAATACCTTTTTTCTCTGTATCAGATGGACTTTAATATATGTTTATAAACACTGTCAGTGTATAAAGAAATGGTTGATTCTAAGCAGTAAGTGACGTCATTAATGTGATGAATCATTTGATTTGGTATGTTAACAAGAGTTACATTGCGTATTGCAAATATGTGCATGGTATGTTAACTACAGTTTATATTGGCCATATGATAGCTGTGTTCAGTATTGACCAGGGCCCGTATTCATAAAGCAACTTAAGTGGAAAATATTATTTATTGTTTGGGGCGCTTGTTTCAGCCAAAGTTTTTTCTGCAATAGTTTGAGCAATTTAAATAATACGTACATCAGTTAGAACTGGCATATTTAGTGGTAAATAAAACTACTTTACTTTTGATAATCGTTTCAGAAATAAATAGTTTACAGCCAAAATGATTTTTGGATGGGGCTTTTCCTATGTAAGTTATTTGTTGGTGAGACAGCAGGAAATTAAGAAAGTTCAAATAACTTCAGTAATCCTTCATATTTTGCTATAAAACTTTCAAGGTGCTTAATTTACTAATATCCAACAATTTAAATCCATCAAAAACAGCTTTCGCACATGAATATTTTATTTCTCACCTATTTTAAAAAGTAAGGTATTTTTATTTACCATTAAAAATGTATTTTTCACTGATATACAACTTATTTAGGTACGAGATGTATTTTGTCTTAAAATTCCAAAAAACCTTTGGCTGAAACAAGCGCCCCAAACAATAAGTCAAAACTTAAGATTTTCACATATTTTTAAATATCCATTTTAACCTCTCAGGGACACTACAAACAATCTATTTTAAGATAAACATTTAACTGTAGGTATTATTTATCCATAACCTTATTAACAATATTAAGAAAACGTCTTAAATCGATATAAAAAGGTGTTTAACAAATTGATAAAATTTGACTTAAGTTCAGATATTTCTGAGTAGCTTTATGCATATGGACCTAGGGTGATATGATATATCTTTATTTAGTATTGATCAGGACGATATGATACCTATTTTAAGGACCATGACGATATGATATATATTATTTACCAGGACGATATGATATCTGTGTTTAGTATTGACCAGGGCGATATGATATCTGTGTTTAGTATTGACCAGGGCGATATGATATATGTGTTTAGTATTGACCAGGGCGATATGACACCTATGTAAAATATTGTCTAGGGAGATATGATATATATTTTTTAGTATTGACCAGGTTGATATGATACCTATGTTTAGTATTTACCAGGGAGATATAAGTTTTATATTCAAAAGCTAAATTATGAACATATATTTCTTCATTTAAGTAAATTACAAGGTGTTGTTAAGCTATTCTTACCCTCAATATAGCAATGCTATACAAATAAGAAAATAAGAGCGGGACTCAATTTATATACCTGAGTTGATCAGCCATGAAGCGTGCTGGCTGTAAATAGTCAAGCTTCCCGTGCTTTTTCAATGACCAAGTAACGTTGGGAAATGTGTCTTTAAGGACCAGGGCAATGTGATACATATATTAAGTATTGACGAGTGCGATGTGATACATATGTTAAGTATTGACGAGTGTGATATGATACATATGTTAAGTATTGACGAGTGTGATATGATACATATATTAAGTATTGACGAGTGTGTTATGATACATATGTTAAGTATTGACGAGTGTGATATGATACATATGTTAAGTATTGACGAGTGTGATATGATACATATATTAAGTATTGACGAGTGTGATATGATACATATGTTTAGTATTGACGAGTGTGATATGATACATATATTAAGTATTGACGAGTGTGATATGATACATATGTTAAGTATTGACGAGTGTGATATGATACATATATTAAGTATTGACGAGTGTGATATGATACATATGTTAAGTATTGACGAGTGTGATATGATACATATGTTAAGTATTGACGAGTGTGATATGATACATATATTAAGTATTGACGAGTGTGATATGATTCATATGTTAAGTATTGACGAGTGTGATATGATACATATGTTAAGTATTGACGAGTGTGATATGATACATATATTAAGTATTGACGAGTGTGATATGATACATATGTTAAGTATTGACGAGTGTGATATGATACATATGTTAAGTATTGACCAGGGCGATATGATATCTATATATAGTACTGCCCAGACCGATATGATATGATACCTATTTTAAGTACCAAAACGATACGATACCTACATTTTGTATTGATAAGGGCGCGATGAGACAAAGTACCAGGGATATATGATACGTATGTTTAAATTGACAATGCCATCATTATTGATGAACACATGTTAGCTTGGTTAATGTAATATACTGCCATGTGTGTTATTCTCTGAAATAAACATACTTCTTATCATCATTTATTTATATTATTTACACACATATGGAGGCACGCTCCGTGAAATCCTGAAATGATACTTTACCTTAACGTGATAGATGTCACGTTTTGGGGATTAGATGTAAAACTATCAGTAACAAAAATCGGAAGTGAAATAGACAACAAAGTATCAATCGATGTTAGTATGTATATAAATATCACTATCACCCACTGATGAATATAAAATTATTTTATTATACTGAAATCTCCCTCGGGCCAAAATAAGGTCAAATACTTCACTTTGGCGGAATTGTTTTTCTCATTTTTTTTTCAAACGTTGCTATGAGAGTTATATTATTGGATTTGAAATAGCTTAGACAAAAATCGGAAGTGAAATAGACAACAAAGTATCAGTCGATGTTAGTATGTATATCAATCGATGTTAGTCTGTATATAAATATCATCACTCACTCATGAATATGAAATTATTTTATTATACTGAAATCTCTATCGGGCCAAAATAAGGTCACATACTTCACTTTGGCGGATTTTTTTTTATCATTTTTTTCAAACGTTGCTATGAGAGTTATATCATTGGATTTGAAATAGCTTAACTAAGAAAATTGTTTTAGTTTATTGAAATCGGTAAAGTACTTTTGAAGTTATGCAGCGTTAACAATAGCAATTTCACCATACTGAACCAATGATGTCGCCGATACAGTTCGCATACTAACGCGCACCAAAGCTGCGCATGTGATAATTGTTTTATTATTTGTAATATCAACCTGCCAGTTACTATCATTCTCTAATATCACCCTCGCGTGAGATAGTAAGACATTAGCTATTGTTGTTTATGGAGATTTAGCATGGGCGTTTTATGTGAGGTATAATAGTGTTTATATACATGCTATAACATTGCAGCATATCCTGTCGACATTACTTTGCTTTGCATTAAATCACGAACCAATGGTCCATACACGTTTCGCTTCTTCCCAGACTACAATTAGCCAATTTATTTCGAAAATAAAAAACGGCGAATGAAAAGTGGATCCTGTCAATACGTTGATTGGTTCGCGTGCGTTTTATCCGTTTTAGCGTTTATGCACGTTTGTTTTTATACAGTGAAATTAATACCGTCGGCAAACTTCAGCGTTTATGACATTTGCCGAGTTATTTATACTACGCATTCGTTTGCAGGTTATTTACACCGCTCCAGAAATAGGGCAATGATTTATAGGAATCCGAAAAGCTGCCATACTCTTACAAACGAATATATTTCTTCTTTAACGGGAAAGCTACTAGTAACAGTTTTATAATGTACCGATGGTTAAGTTTGCAGCCGGTATTAGTTACATTGTTAGTATAAACAAAACGTACACACACTCGTCTCTTCAGAGGTTATCTCCTCATATTATGAGCTCGTTTTCGCAGAGTACACACATGAAAGTATCACCTTGAAACAAAAACACCACGTCATTAAATAAAGCAATTAAGCTCTTTGTAATGTGCAGAGTGTCAGTTTGCTTAAAGAAGGAACATAATTATTCAGTTTTTGTTTTGTGTGTATGGTGTTTTTTTCAACACATGTAAGGTTATATTTGTTTGTTTGGAGGCAGAACACCCACTTTTCCTGGGTAGAACCAGTACTGTACACCTCCCGCCATCCGTAAAAATCGACACTTCCTCACTTACAGTCGAGCTCCCAGTGGGATTCGAACCCGCAGCACTGAGAGGCGAGACACGGTTTATAACGCAACGTCGTTAACGCCTCTGCCACGGAGACGATTCAGACTCCGTACAGTAAAATCTAGCCGGTTAGTCTTAACGCTAAACAACATCTTATGTTAACTGTCAAGCCGTACAATATTGACCAAATTATTGGTCAATTGGAATCCGAAGATGCCACATATATTTGAATTGAATGGTGATCAGCAAGTGTCTTAAACAGGGATTCACCGACGTAGACCAGTAGCGCCAATGAGGCTTCAACCCGGGTCCTCGGGATTTCAAGTCCATCTTGCTAGCCCCTGGTCTTCGTTAGGCCCTCTTCATATATTTGAATATACGCCTATGTACATCGCTAATCTGTTTGAACTATGCCTTCATTTTAATGTGTTTTTTTTCCATTTCTTTTCTTAATTTGTAATAATGTTTCATGTATACATTACGTATGCTTCTGTTGCATTAGAGGGCGCCAAGGATGTAGAATATCCCTGCGCTAGGTGAGTCACTATACAAACACACTTTGATTGATTGTTAATATATGTTTTGTAGTTCGCAATTGCATAACCTTAAACTTCAGACATATCCCGGCACAAAACCACACGTTAACCATTATAATTATTTAAATCTATTTTCAGATTGAGATAAAGTACACACATGTTGACGCCCACATGCACCACTATAGTTCTTCTGTCGGCTTCCATCAGGAGGAGTATGCTAACATCAAACGGTTGAGACGTTACCATTAATATGGTAAAGTGCGCCCAATAATTTATAATTCAACAACCATCTTGTCATTGCCTATTAGGGTATAAATAGCAAGCGCTGTGGTCTAGTGGAAGAGCGTTGGATCCATTATCCAAAAGTCGTGCGTTCGATCTCCGCCATAACCATATGTGACGTGTCCCTGAGCAAGACACTTTATCTGCATTTGCTTAGTACTGGTTCTACTTAGGAAGACATCGAGAGTGATTAAAATAAGTTCAAGGAGCTTTCGTTATAATCGATGTAACATAAATAAGTTTAAACTATGATAAAAACACACGTAATTTCCTTTCCTTTATACAGTTTAGAAATGAAACTGTCGCAAATCAGTCTTTCACAATTATTTCAATGTGTCATTTAAACAATATAAAACAAGACGGGGAAGTATACGCCCGTTTGATAAATTTGTTTTGTAAAATGAATTTCGTTCAAAGACATTTCCCAAGTGACAGGTTAGTATGACATTGACCTTTGACCAAATAACCAGGAGACACACGTATACAAATTCAAGGTTGAAGGTCATACAGTTCATGAATAAAAGCAAGAATGCATTGTTCATGATCATAGTGACCCAGACGCTTTATCTACAAAGCGTCATTTACTACACCAATTCATTTTCCATAGACGTACATTATAGCTCTAAGATCTGTACTGAGTTCCCTAATATAAGAAGCTATATTTTTGCTTACTTGTTTTGAAAGACCTATCTTAGTTTTATCAAAAAACACATACACAAACCATAAATTGAGTATGTTTTGAAAAAGCTGTTTGGGTCGGATGGTACTGACCCACCTACTTGCATATAGAAACATGAGGAAAATGCAAAATAGAATTATTATTTTTTATTTTTTTTGTTTATGCAACAAATTATGAATACATTGCACAAATGTATGATTTAACCTTTATAAGTACCCTTCAAAAATTACATTTTAGATTTTTTGTTTTTTTTACCTTGTCATCCAATGTCATCCAATCAAAATTAAAAGATTCTGTGTAATAGCTCCGAATTTACCTGGAACTTTTTTCCTGCCCACTGATTGGTTGGTAATTGGTGTAGTCTGATCAATATATGTCGTTGCTGCGCATTGTATAAATAGGCCTTGAGCCAGGACCCAAAATGTTCGATATTGCTACCAACTCTATCATTATGTTTTGGAAAGAGCAATGTCTATGACATTTTTCCATGATAGCAATCTGGTGTATCATTTTTGCACATTATCATTTTTTGATAATTGTTTATATTCTTTTAAAATATGCAATTAATTTTATAATTCATATTAGTTTAATACAGGATAAATAAGCTTTGTTTCAGCTTAAAATCACTATTTTACTTAAAATTGGATATCAAATTACCCCACCCACTATTGACACATTTATTATGCATTAAGTTTAGTATATATTGTTTTACATTATATGTATAAAAGTGTAAGAACAGTAATTCACAACTAGTACTAGCCTAGGATGATCATGATGATGGAATTATTATATTATGAATTATATTATGAACTGTGCAACGTTTAAATTAGACCTTTGGTTGCATATATAAGTTCAGCAAGCCTGAAAAGAGGATACACGCATCAAACGGGAAGTGTAAGTCTTCCTCAGAATAATTACAACATCAATATTGTTTTAATTTTCTGCTATATGCATATATTGCACAAAAGACACTAATATCCCAAATGATTCTAGATCAGGGAAATGTGAGTAGTGTTTCCGCTTTTTATAAGTCCATTTTTAGGTGTATGCGTTATTCAATACTTATTATGATTAAGACATTTTGAATAATGTATAACATGTACAAAACCACACGAAGCAATAGTTAACTCATGCAAACACAAAATCCAGTTAGATGTCTATTTTAATGACGTTAATTGCAATTTATGTCTATTTTAATGCCTTTAATTGCAATTTATGTCTATTTTAATGCCTTTAATTGCAATGTATGTCTATTTTAATGCCTTTAATTGCAATGTATATTTTAATGCCTTTAATTGCAATTTATGTCTATTTTAACGATGTTTAACACCAGTTTGGATTAACCCACTCACATAAGTCACAATAAAGAAGTATGCATATGAAATTGAAAACCTGGACGAGCATCGAAGAAGAAGCTTATGGCTTAAAGCTTAACTACTAACCATGGCAACTATTTGTTAGAATTGGTACACTTGTTACAATAGAACTTTCTAAAAATATTCTTTGCATTTTATTATAGTCTTACAAGTAGCATCGTCACTGAAATTCCCTTTGTATTTTCAAAGATGTAAATCGTTTATTTGAAAATAACCTATTTGTGTCATTCTGAAATAGGGCAAGCCGAATGACAGTTACCTAACAAAGATCGAAAGTTTATTGCCATTGACGGGGGTAGTTGGACAATGACAAAGACTATCACACAGGGGTCTATGTACCGCCTTAATCTGTCCCTCATTGATCTCAATTTTAGTATTTACTTAATTTTGGTTGTTGACAAAAAGTATACTTTTACCTTTAATTTTGTGTGTGAAGTTATTGAAGATGCATTTTAAAAGAAAAATAATTAAATTTAATGAATTGGATGTTGTTAAACGGATTATCAACACATTTTATGTTATTAAGACCCGCCACAGAGAGAGGGGAGCCCGGGAACCTGTCATAATCTTAATAGCAAATAGACTACTATAATTTTATAACTAAAACGATAGTTTCCGATACACAGGACCGCACAGCTTAAGTCCCGATCAGACATACGAGGCTACCTCTGTCTTCATGAGGAAAACGTTCTTCCAAATAACACACCGACGAAACGCAGTGCCGCCGGCGAGGCTTGAACCCGGGTCCACCATAAGCTTATACTATAGCAAAATATTAGACATTTAGCTCATGTAGATTCGCAGATTTTAAAGGCTTTTCGTTAATGGCTTTACTCAATGTAATAGTGTGACCCAAAGGGCAGTACTAAACTTGAGTCAATTAAGGGTCACCTATTGAACAGACTTAGTAGCGAACCATAAGCTTATGCTACATGCAAAATATAGACATCTATCGCTGTTAGTTTCAGAGAAGATTGTTTTTAAAGATGTATATATATAACTCTATGTAAATATATGAACCCGTGGTGTGTGGCCAAACATGACCCCAGGGTCACCATTTTAACAAATTGGATAGAGGACTAAAAGCTGATAATACATGCAAAATACTAGACGTCTAGCTCTTGTGGTTTCAGAAAAGATGTGTTTTTAAAAGATTGTCCTATATAACTCTATACAAATATGTGGTCCCTGGGGCGGGGCCAAATATGAACCAGGCTCACAATTTCTTTTTGTAGTAGGCCATAAGCTTATACCATATGCAAACTATTAGACCTCTAGCTCTTAAGGTTTCGGAGAAAACGATATTTTTTAAAGAAACCTGATTTTTATTTAAAAGGGGGAGATAACTCTAATAACAGGAAACAAACACCCTGTTGGCACTGTTATCGTGGATTTTTTCTTTCTCTGCAATGTATTCCATAACATAGTACCAGCAAGAATTTGCCACCTGAAATGGTAGCAAATAAATGTCTGGCTCATGGTCTAAAAGTGTCAAGGTCGTAGGTATATACAGCAGAAAAAACCCTTTTTCATGATTATAACCTTTGACCTACTGGCCCCACTGGAGTCATTGTTTTACCATGAATACTATTTCTGTAAAGTTTCAAGATTGTAGGTGTACTAGGTATAATGTTTTGCAAGTTGCTTTGGGGAAAGTGTTTCTTATGACTGGGTCAGTGTTAGTTCGGTGTGACCTTAATAACACACTGCTCCCTAGCGATAGGGGTTCTAATATGAGCAAAGGCAATGCACCTGTGAGATTTTATGAATGTATAATTATGTTATACTTCCGGAATTATCGCGCAGAATGCGATCATAGCGTCCTTGACCTTTAACCTACTGACTCTAAAAGCAATGAGATTCCGCCTATCACAAAGGGTAATGTATCTGTGAAGTTTTGTGAGAGCATGTGTTATATTTCTGGATTTATCGCTCGGAATGTGTATGTGGACATGGTGACATTGACCTCTGACACTCAAAAAAACAAAACAGGAGGATTTTAATCTGTGGCTGTTTAGTCGATATAATTCACTTTTTTCTTTGTTTAGTCGATATTATAAACTACTGTTCTTTGTTTAGTCGATATTACGTTTATATTATTATTTTGTGTAAAGGCTATAATCATTCATAATTTTTCATTGCAGAGATGTTGAGATTTTATCTTACTTTCAGTAGGTGATACAATTTGTGTTACTCGGTTTTTATCCTTATGTTCTATAGTAAAATAAAAATCTTTGGCCAAGTAAAAAGGCGATAATTTTCAAGATTTTGATTTTGAAAGATACATATATTGAATCAATTTGCATGAATGTGCAAGAAATATGCAGGGTTTTAAAAGAATCACACTGTAGATACCTTAATTTTAACAGTAAACTTGGTTGAACATCAATGATAAAGACCGAGTTTATCACCTACCAGAATGTATTAGGTATGTCTTATTTCTGGTCACTGATTGGTCAGTTTGTTTGATGATGCTCTATCAAAATTATGAATTGATTATAGTCTATGTTTATAATCGATATTACTTTACTTTATTACTACTGACTATTATTATTTGCTTTATCGATATCATTTTACTTCTATTCCTTGTTTGTTGATACTACTTTACTCTTATTCTGGGTTTAGTCGATGTCGCCTGATGTCTATTCTTTGTTTGGTCGATGTAATTCTACTTCTATAATTTGCTTAGTCGATATCACTTCATTTATTTTCTTTGTTGAGTCGATATATTCTTTGTTAATTTGATATAACGTTGTTTGAATTCTTTGTTTAGCCGATTGCTGTAGTGTCCCTGGAGGAGCAGAAGACATTGATCTGGGAGAAGGAGGTGGAGTGCTATACCATAATACAGGATGAGGCTGCTGGAAATGATGCAAGTATGTACAGTGTAGCTCTAAGGTGTAGTTCTTACTTTGTCATCAGTAGGATACTACATTGTAGTTTTAAGGTGTAGTATCAGTATGATACTACAGTGTAGCTCTAAGGTGTAGTTCTTACTTTGTCATCAGTTGGATACTACATTGTAGCTCTAATGTGTAGTTCTAACTTTGTCATCAGTATGATACTACAGTGTAGCTCTAAGGTGTAGTTATTACTTTGTCATCAGTAAGATACTACAGTGTAGCTCTAATGTGTAGTTCTTACTTTGTCATCAGTAGGATACTACAGTGTAGCTCTAAGGTGTAGTATCAGTATGATACTACAGTGTAGCTCTAAGGTGTAGTTCTTACTTTGTCATCAGTAGGATACTACATTGTAGCTCTAATGTGTAGTTCTAACTTTGTCATCAGTATGATACTACAGTGTAGCTCTAAGGTGTAGTTATTACTTTGTCATCAGTAAGATACTACAGTGTAGCTCTAATGTGTAGTTCTTACTTTGTCATCAGTAGGATACTACAGTGTAGCTCTAAGGTGTAGTATCAGTATGATACTACAGTGTAGCTCTAAGGTGTAGTTATTACTTTGTCATCAGTAGGATACTACATTGTAGTTCTAAGGTGTAGTATCAGTATGATACTACAGTGTAGCTCTAAGGTGTAGTTCTTACTTTGTCATCAGTAGGATACTACATTGTAGCTCTAATGTGTAGTTCTAACTTTGTCATCAGTATGATACTACAGTGTAGCTCTAAGGTGTAGTTATTACTTTGTCATCAGTAAGATACTACAGTGTAGCTCTAATGTGTAGTTCTTACTTTGTCATCAGTAGGATACTACAATGTAGCTCTAAGGTGTAGTATCAGTATGATACTACAGTGTAGCTCTAATGTGTAGTTCTTACTTTGTCAACAGTAAGATACTGCAGTGTAGCTCTAAGGTGTAGTTCTTACTTTGTCATCAGTAGGATACTACAGTGTAGCTCCAAGGTGTAGTTATTACTTTGTCATCAGTAGGATACTACAGTGTAGCTCTAAGGTGTAGTATCAGTATGATACTACAGTGTAGCTCTAAGGTGTAGTTCTTACTTTGTCATCAGTAAGATACTACAGTGTAGCTCTAAGGTGTATTTATTACTTTGTCATCAGTAGGATACTACAGTGTATCACTAAGGTGTAGTTCTTACTTTGTCATCAGTAGGATACTACAGTGTAGCTCTAAGGTGTAGTTATTACTTTGTCATCAGTAGGATACTACAGTGTAGCTCTAAGGTGTAGTATCAGTATGATAATACAGTGTAGCTCTAATGTGTAGTTATTACTTTGTCATCAGTAGAATACAACAGTGTAGCTCTAAGGTGTAGTATCAGTATGACACTACAGTGTAGCTCAAAGGTGTAGTTCTTACTTTGTCATCAGTAGGATACTACAGTGTAGCTCTAAGGTGTAGTTCTTACTTTGTCATCAGTAGGATACTACAGTGTAGCTCTAATGTGTAGTATCAGTATGCTACTACAGTGTAGCTCTAATGTGTAGTTCTTACTTTGTCATCAATAGGATACTACAATGTAGCTCTAATGTGTAGTCTTTACTGTGTCATCAATAGGATACTACAGTGTAGCTCTAATGTGTAGTTCTTACTTTGTCATCAATAGGATACTACAGTGTAGCTCTAATGTGTAGTTCTTACTTTGTCATCAGTAGGATACTACAATATATATCTAAGGTGTAGTTCTTACTGTGTCATCAGTAGGATACTACAGTGTAGCTCTAAGGTGTAGTTCTTTCTTTGTCATCAGTAGGATACTACAGTGTAGTTCTTACTTTATCATCAGTAGGATACGATACCCGATTGAGAAAATGTCATACTAGATATATCAGTCGCAATTATGTCATACAATATATGACAATGCATTACGTGATCGATCTGCAGTACGTCATGCAAGATGTGTCTATATTACGTCATAGAAAACAGGTCACTCTATATTACGTCATAGAAAACAGGTCAGTCTATATTACCCAAACTAGTTCTGTCTATATTCTTGCAAAATATGCCAGTCTTTATTACGTCATGCACAATATGTACTTATGCCTGTTGTATGTCATGCAAGGCATGTCAGTCTATATTACGTCATGCAAAATATATAAATTCAGTCTATATATCGTCATACAAAATATGTCAATCTATATTACGTCATACAAAATATGCCATTCACTATATCGGTATATATAGCGTCACACAAGATATGTCAGTCTACTTTACGAATGTGGAATGATATTTCTAGAAAGACGTTATATAGACAGGCGCATATAGTATGACCTAAATTAGATTGATATGTATAAGTGCTACATTAACTCCGTTTACAAAATGTTTTATCTTTTTTTGTTGTTGTTGTTTGCAAAATTATTGATTGGCCAGTTTAGTATATATTCTTTTTTAGCTGTTTGCTTTTTTTATATTTCAGTCCATGGGTGTAACAGAGTTTGGGATGGAGTCTTATGTTGGCCACCTACAACCAACGGGACAACCCTATCTTTACCTTGTCCAGATTATGTAAATGGGTTCCGTGTGGGCTGTAAGTGTACTGCGTATATTAACATCTACGACGAATAGACATACATTTAAACACTTAAGCTGGGTGTGGATGTTGTCGTGTATATTTACCCTCGCCGTGTTGCACTGGGCATTTTAGGGAGCTAGTTTCTGTTTTAAACCTCATCCGAAGAACAGGACAGGTGTGGAATACTTTTAACGTATTTCGAAAACTAATCCAAATTCGGGCTTGGTTGAGATATAATTCAAGATTCCTGAATTACTTAGTCAAACTGCTATCTATTGCACTACGGCGCTACATCAAGCAGCTGTAGGTTTTGTAAAACGAATCCGGTTATATTCACTTTACAATTTGGTGGTTTTGTTATATTTTAAATAACGGTTTTCGAGTTCTCTGACTGGCTTCCATCCTAATGATTATTTTAATACACATAACACTGTTTCTGATTTTCACAAGCTTAACACGGAAGCTTGCTTCAAACAAGAATATGTTGCATACCATGTTTATTGTTTGAATTACAGAATCACTGGTCAGTGTGATGCATGTTGTGGGTCTTGCGTATATTGAACGTCCATGCGTGCATGTATCGCCAATAAAAGTATTTATGTTTAGCCTATCCTTCAGGAATGGACTAACATTTGGGTATACCAATAACATATAAGTGTTGAACATGAAAGGAAATAGACAAAAGGTGTATTCTTTTCTGATTCTAGTTGGCATCAGACCTCCAGTGTTATAAGAGACAGGTTAGGAAGTAGAGCACCATCAGGATCTCAAGGTCCTCCTTGTTTTTTACAAAAACAAGCCAATAACATTTACAAAAACAAGCCGGAAAAGTTGAAAAATTAAAATCTGTATCCCGCTTTTCATCAAGTTACCTCGTGAATGCATTTATTATTTCATCGTTTTAGTCAACGCCACGAGAACGTGCGATGAGGGTGACTTCTGGTGGGTAAAACCAGATTTGAATGACTCGTGGACCAATCTTACTTTGTGCCTTTCCGAAAAGAATGGAGGAAACAACTACGATGTCCCGGAAATTATTGCAGTACGTGTGTGTATATGATCCATATAGTTTATATGTATATGTGCTGATGGATAAGTTTTTTCAGATAATGACAAATACGTATACTAAATGAAAGAAGAAAACGCAACTTGGGAATTCCCGCCATATAATGTATGTACTGCACACTTAATATTCCAGAGAAATCCAAAGATGTTTTGTAATACTACATCTAGTTAGCGAAAGGACAAAACTTAGATGTTGTAGACTTTTTAATCACAATACACGTTGTAACACGAAATTACAATACACGTTGTAACACGAAATTCATAAATGTTGAAGTTCCGCTTTGAATATTTGAGCCATTTTTAATATTGTATTAAATGTAAAGAGATGGCAAAACTTTACATCCTAAGTTTGCTCACCTGCTTGAGGCAAACTCGTATTCTATCACTAATGAAACGTTGAAGAGATAACATTTGGTGTGGTATGTGTTGTTTTAGTTTTTTCCGAATGGAAAGGACTAAGATAGCAATCTAAAGCTGATGAAAGCATAAAGTTGTCACCTCGTAAATGGCAGTGTGATGGATTTTCTATATGTTCTGTGTATGCTAAATTGTATGTGCGTAATTTATTAAAGAAACTAACCTGCCAAATAACATCCACATTACACTATAAAACCGTTTATCAAAACTGTGTCCAGGTTTTCAGGTCATATAATTATGTATATGTGCACATTTAAAGTACAGGTTTATTAACGGGTTCTTAAAATATGCGTGACTGAATATGCCTTAATGAATATGAGTAGATAACGCTTAATTAGACGTTCCCGGTGTGGGGTTTGGCCTGGCTTATATTGTCTCCAAATAGTTTGGATTTTCAAAACATGTAAGTTATGTATATAGCAATTCGTCAGTAGGTTTATAAACGGTGTATATAATTAAGCTGTACAAGATGGGACAGTTACTTCAACTAACCTGTACGCCTTATTTTCTGCAATCTCTTTTTAAACAAATCAAATGATAGGCCTCATTTTGTTGTACAACGGGTATTTGATTGTGATTATGCCATTCTTATGTCGCTGATATGTCTTTATTCCAGGCTCACATGGGCAGGCTCCGACTCATGACCAATGTTGGCTATGGCGTTTCTTTCGTCTCCCTGTTGCTCGCAGTCATTATTATGTTGTACTTTAAGTAAGTATGAGCTAGTCCCGTGAATAGACATCGAACTCTGAGTTTTTCCCAGTAGAAAAATTAACTGAGAAAATTAGCTTGTACTTTGTCATCGATTGCAAAGAAAAGAGATCAGTGATTTTGTTAGATAATAGATTCCTCTGCTATATCATAAAGGCACTTTACAGTTTATGCAAACAACAATTGAAAGATGCATATTCTGTTTCATAAATGCAGTTTGTGCTCACAGCAATTAACCAATTATTGATGTTTCCGTCAGATTTAGACGTTAGCGTAATTGAGATAAACACTATGCGATTTTAAGGTCACATATGCACTTGACGCACCTTATGTTTGTACAACGATGAAGCAAGTGGACACTAATGTTTACAACTTCCTCTGTTGTAGGCGGCTACATTGTCCCAGGAACATGATTCATATCAACCTGTTTGTGTCATTCATCCTGCGTGCAAGCATATCTTTCGTCAAGGAGAACGCCCTCGTGAATGGTGTCGGGTTTCCATTTGATGTGGACAAGCCCGCAGATGGAACGATAACCTTTCTGGAAAACGGATCTGTATGCGGTCTATTTCAGAATAAATTTAAATTTAAAACTTAAAACACATAGAGCTATAATATCTACGAAGTTTTAAACGAAACCAAAAGGTGGATTCAATACCGTACAAAGTAGATAACATTATAGACAATTAAGTGGCGTAAAGGGGAGACAACCTAGCTTGTACTATAGTGTAGACGTTGAATTAACTGCAATATCAGAGATTTATTTTTGTTGTTGTTATTTCTGTTGTACGCAATAATAAAAATAATAATAATAATAATAAATTGTAAAAAAGTTGTGAGTCTAATGTATGTCGAAGCAGAACTATGAACATGTAAATTAATAAAAATATAATTTGAGCCTTTTTAAATACTTAGTATGACAGTTCAGCTTCAGTAATTCAATAATCATGTAATACCAGTATCAACTTATTAACGGAGAATACAACAAAAATATCCCTTGTTTATGATTGTTGTTTTGTTGTATAGTATTTTATTTTATGATGTTACATATGAAATGATAAAATACATTTAAACCAACTAATTGAGAATGTTTACTTCAGCATTGGCAGTGTAAGACATTATTCTCGTTTTTCAACTACATCCTGGGAGCAAACTACATGTGGATATTTGCAGAGGGTGTATACCTGCACATGCTTATTACCGTCGTCATGTTTTCAGAAAAATCCGGCATAAAACGTCTTATCGTCTTCGGATGGGGTAAGTCTGTATACAAATAAACACGTTCTTTTCTTGCTAGTGTTCGTTGATTCCGACGGATCCCTTTTCAGTATTTATTTCATAAATGATTGCATTAAAAAATAAATGAATTGGATTTTACGTCCCGTTCAACGGCGAACTCTCAAGGAGATGAGCTGAAAGATAATTCCGTCAGAAATGCTACCTCCGGGGTATCAACTCCACGCGGGACAGAGATCTGCGGCTCTAAAGAGTAAGGTTTTGGTCACTGAGCTTCTGAGAATAACATTTCACCCTTTCATAATACAGTTGGTACATACTATGACACTCTCAGTTTGATTTGGCATTTTAGTAAGACATTTGGTTTACATTATAATAAGACATTTTTATAAGACACTTGGTATTAATAAGTCATTTGGTATACAGTATCATAAGACACTTTTATAAGACACTTGTCATTAATAAGACACTTGGTATTAATAAGACATTTGGAATACAGTATAATAAGACACTTTTATAAGACACTTGGTATTAATAAGACATTTGGTATACAGTATCATAAGACACTTTTATAAGACACTTGTCATTAATAAGACATTTGGTATTAATAAGACATTTGGTATACAGTATAATAAGACACTTTTATAAGACACTTGGTATTAATAAGACATTTGGTATACAGTATAATAAGACATTTTTATAAGACACATGGTATTAATAAGTCATTTGGTATACAGTATCATAAGACACTTTTATAAGACACTTGTCATTAATAAGACACTTGGTATTAATAAGACATTTGTATACAGTATAATAAGACACTTTTATAAGACACTTGGTATTAATAAGACATTTGGTATACAGTATCATAAGACACTTTTATAAGACACTTGTCATTAATAAGACATTTGGTATTAATAAGACATTTGGTATACAGTATAATAAGACACTTTTATAAGACACTTGGTATTAATAAGACATTTGGTATACAGTATAATAAGACACTTTTATAAGACACTTGGTATTAATAAGACATTTGGTATACAGTATAATAAGACACTTTTATAAGACACTTGGTATTAATAAGACATTTGGTATACAGTATAATAAGACACTTTTATAAGACACTTGGTATTAATAAGTCATTTGGTATACAGTATCATAAGACACTTTTATAAGACACTTGTCATTAATAAGACACTTGGTATTAATAAGACATTTGGTATACAGTATAATAAGACACTTTTATAAGACACTTGGTATTAATAAGACATTTGGTATACAGTATAATAAGACATTTTTATAAGACATTTGGTATTAATAAGACATTTGGTATACAGTATCATAAGACACTTTTATAAGACACTTGTCATTAATAAGACATTTGGTATTAATAAGACATTTGGTATACAGTATATTAAGACACTTTTATAAGACACTTGGTATTAATAAGACATTTGGTATACAGTATAATAAGACACTTTTATAAGACACTTGGTATTAATAAGACATTTGGTATACAATATAATAAGACATTTTTATAAGACACTTGGTATTAATAAGACATTTGGTATACAGTCTAATAAGACATTTTTATAAGACACTTGGTATTAATAAGACACTTTTATAAGACACTTGGTATTAATAGACATTTGGTATGCAATATAATAAGACACTTTTATAAGACACTTGGAATTAATAGGACATTTGGTATACATAATAACACTTGGTCTATATGACGTATATCCAACTGTTTGATTAAAATTGGCATATATAATGAACATTTATTTAATGTGTATTTCAGGGGCGCCTATAGTGTTTGTGATACCTTGGGTCATAGTTCGGGCTACCTTGGAAGATACTCTGTAAGTATTTGCTTCTTCTGTCTGTGTTGATTGTGATTACTTCACCAGTCTACGTTGTAAATGAAGTATGATATACGTATGTGTTACAGATCTTATTTGATTTCTGCAAAGTTCTTCCATCTTGAAACTATCATTGTACGCATTTATTTGACAGAAGTGAAGAACTCATATTTTATGATTTTACAAATTTGACTTTTGATGATAACGTTTATGTTTATTTATCGATAACATGTTATCATTATCGTATAATCATGACAGAATGGTGGAGATGAGGTGGAATGAGTTTTCTTAAAAAGCAGGTTATCAAATTATATATTTTAATATGACATAACGTGCACCACATGTCTTAAATCAATATTGTTTAACTAGTTATAAAATGCAAATTGGTTACTCCCTTCCGATTTATATTCTGATTAGTGTGTGTTTAATAATATTTGCAATGCTGCAGGTGTGAAGTTTCTAGGTGGTTTCCGTATAATTTGTTCTTGATAAAAAAAGGTTGAAATGTGCATTCGAAATGGCGCAATATAACCTTTCTATGCTGGTACGCCGTATATCTCGGAACACCTGTTTGTATTTGCAGAATCCCGTATTATGTTTATCCTAAATGTAGCATATCATTTGATGTGTCTAATATACCTGTTTTGCTTATTTACACACGTGCACGTGCTTTGCTCGCTTTGTTGCTATGCTGTTTTTGCTTTTTACATATTTTACATATTTTACTTACATATCTTTTTTTAACCGGATTGAGTAGCAAATTCCAGGGTTATGGTTTGATGATTTCCGTCTGTCTGTACGTCTGGATGTCCGTCTACGCGTTTTAACATGTTGGTTTCGTTAAAGTTTTTGTTATTCCTCATTTCTCAAAAATGATTTGTCCGAACGCTTTGAAAATCTTGTCACATGTTTGTCGTTACAAAACAACGCTATATGACAAGAACTATTACTCTGTCATTGTATTTTATTTGAATTATCCCCCTTTATGTTTTAGATTCTTCAGTTCAAATGTTGAATGTACACATATTCCAAATAACATTTAACATAACTTTTAAACTTGGCATACATAGTCACCATCATTGCATAACCCTATGTGACAAGCACTATAACTCTGTCTTCCATAATATCAGAATTATCCCAATGTCCACATAGATATTTGGTAACAATACTGAACGTACAGTCATATTCCAAAAAACATAGAACGATGGCACACATATTCACCATCATCACGCAACCATACAATACAAGCACTATAACTCGGTTTTTCATTTTAACATACTTATTACGTGGTCCGAGTATTTACTTTCATACCCCATCCAACCCCATCTCCAAGAAGCAAAAACGGGGTTGGCTGGGGTATGAAATAAAACCTTAATTTTGGCTTTAAAAGTTTGCATATTGTAAAATTAAAACATTTAATAGGTAATTTAAACTGGTTATCACTTTTTGTTAATAACATGTTTTTAAACGTGTTTTATTGTCGAATTATCCATTATATAAAATAGTGGTAATGTAAGCTTTCCCATCACTTATTGGAATTAAGGCGGGATCACGTAATTTCGTCCATTTCCACTTTGGTTAATATTTTGAATGTACAGTCATATTCCAAAAAACAATTGACAGAAAACTTGGAAACTTGGCATTTATGTTTATTATCTTTGTTACAAGCACCATAACTCTGTCACTATGCTTTATGCTTTATAGAAGATACGTGTATTGCTTAACCAATATTTAATTATAAAGACTATTCTTCTCCTTATTTTATTATTATTATTATTATTATTATTATTTTTATTACTCCTGCCAGGTGCTGGAATACCCATCCAACACAGGGATATTTTTGGATTGTTCGAGGCCCAATCGTTGCAGCCATGGGGGTACGTATTACCAATGAGTATTACATGTATTTGAGGCCCAATCTTTGCAGCCATTGGGGTATGTATTACCAATGATGTATTACATGTATTCGAGGCCCAATCGTTGCAGCCATGGGAGTATGTATTACCAATGATGTATTACATGTATTCGAGGCCCAATCGTTGCAGCCATGGGGGTACGTATTACCAATGATGTATTACATGTATTCGAGGCCCAATCGTCACCGCCATGAGGGTACGTATTACCAATGATGTATTACATGTATTCGAGGCCCAATCGTTACCGCCATGGGGGTACGTATTACCAATGATGTATTACATGTATTCGAGGCCCAATCGTTGCAGTCATGGGAGTACGTATTACCAATGATGTATTACATGTAATGCTACATTATTGCAGATAACCCATTGTATGTGAGTGCGGAACAGTTAACCCATTGTATGTGAGTGCGGAACAGTTAACCCATGGTATGTGAGTGCGGAACAGTTAACCCATTGTATGTGAGTGCGGAACAGTTATATTAGAGTTATACAGTTCAGTGATGGTTAAACATGGATATAAAAGTCGAACAGCATTACGTGGTCCCACCTTAGTTCCATTAAGTGATGGAAAAGCTTATATAAGCAGGATTGTATAATTGATAGTTCGACAATAAAACACGTTTAAAATTATTTTTTACTGAAAAAAATGTGATAACCTGTTTAAAATTACCTAAAGGTTTTAATTTTAGAATATGCAAACTTTCAAAGCTGTAATTAAGGTTTATTTCATACCTTTTCGTTTCTTTGAGCAGTGGTTGGATGGGGTATGATAGTTAATAATCGGACCAGGTAATGGACATTCACAAAACGCCACCAATCAAAATCAAGCATTTTAAACAAGCAACAATTCTAATGATAACTATTCATTTAGAAGTAAAATATGTGAAATCACACACATAAAATGGATGACCTAGGTATTGGAAAAATGGGCGATTGTAGTTCAAATCGTGTTCTAGCTCCACCTTACCTCATTCCTTCCATACTGTCATCCCAGTAAAATGTGACAAAGGTAATTAACCAATCCCTGTCAGGCTGTGACCTATAACAACCTTGGCAGTATTAATATGCGAACTAAATAACAACAGAGAATCCGATGATCATGCAAATGAGAATAACACAAATAAAATCCTCGAAAGCCACCCGCAAAGTACGAAATGGCCTTGCAGAATCCAGAGCAATAAGAGAATGAACCGTTACGATTAAACATAAAGACATATATAAAACGTTACTCGCCTTTTCAGGATTTAGTTAAGGGGTTCGCCAATCAACCCAGTCTTCATACCATAACCGTGGAAAGAATAGCAGAGAGGTGAACATGATTAAACCATTAGACATGAAATGCGTTGCAAATAATAGGGTCATGAACCCTTTTGATACAAACTATAACATAATATATTAGGGATTATCCGCTGCAATGGGTGACCAGGGTGATCTTGCTGTATTACGATCAGTGCTTCAATTCAGTAAACTTATTTCATAAACAAAATGGCGTGCGGTGTGCAGTACAGGTTCTACCCAGAAAAGGTGGGTGGTCTGCCTCCACCACAAAATATCGACCTTCATATGTAACCTTACATGTGTTGAAAATGACGTAAAACACCATACAAACAAACAAACAAACAAACAAACGTCATGATAAACAAAAAAAAAAAAAAAAAAGACAGTTGTTGTAACAGTTGTTTTCTTTTTTCAGATAAATTTTGTCATTTTCCTCAACCTCATTCGAGTATTGTTCACGAAGTTGACTGCATTTAAAACGCAGGACGTTAAAAGGTACACTAGGTGTAGGTATGTAGTCCTATTGTAGCCTTGTAATACGTATATTGTACTGTGCTCTGCGACGGCTCCGGAGAACGATAGTTTGTGGTTAAAGATCCCAGCCATGTTTTGTTTCATGAACATGTTTATGTTTATTTAAATCGAAATCAATACACAATTATAGATATTTACAATTCACACATTGCAATATCTGTGAAATGTGATAATTAGATTTTATTTGATGACTTAGAAAACTTTGAACAGGTAAATTAATCCAAAATAACTGTATTTATCAATTATTTGGCAATAGTTGTGCAGCTATACAATTCAGATTTACCTCATTTCCCCGTGCAGTAACGCAGTGGTAAAAGTAGTATCTACGTCATGCAAATAATACTTATTTTTACATACAACTCAGTAGCGGTTTTAAATATATATTTCTCTCCGGGACAATCAAGAAATGTTCATATGATGTTTAAGAAATAAATTTGTTAATTTATAATACTACAACCAGGTGACCATTCATCTATTCATCACTCATGCCTAGCGTGTGTTCTAGGCGTGTTTTCCCATTTAGTAGATATCAAGACGAGAAGTGATTGGGGAATTTGGGATACTTGATTGTATCTCTAAATCTGGATGTAATAAAAATGATGATTAAAAGTGGAAGTTGGTGGTGGGTGGGGTGAATTTTTAAGTTATTAGTTTAACGGAGCCGGTAAACAGCACAGTAGAACAAACTTGGTCTGTCGCGATGACCTTTCATTTGCATAAACCTGATCACAGGGCATTGCGCAATCAGTAAAACGTAGTTATACCATTCCAATGGCAACTATATATAACCATGTGAAAAACACGCAAATTAAGCGTCCTGTGATCCAATTAGTTTTATAATGGTCTGCGACAGTACAGGCTTGTTATCAATATAGTTCACTATGCATGAAGTGATTTATCTAGTCTCTGTTGAAACGTTTTAACCCTTAACCCCTACATATATATAATGGACGGTCCTTTCTTTGAATTAAGACCAATCAATTTAGTGACAAAGGGGTGTTTTGGGGGAAATGACTGATCAGCAGACGGACAATATAAACCTGATGCTATTGTAGTCGTGCTTAGCAGGTTAAGGGTTAACTGTAAGGAAACATTTGTGTCTGTTTTTTCTCAACCAAATGATATCTAGTCTGTTTGTAGCTAGCCCATGTGAATCTCTAGAATATGCAATAATAAAACTCCAAAGAAATTAGGAGAAAAGGTTATTAGCTCCTCTACTCTTATACTACTAATTTAGTTTATAATTTATACGTTCTGTTAAAAAAATCGTAAATAAAATAAATCAAAATAATCGTAGCATCTTCTCTATTCATCATTGGATAGAATCGATGTTTATCTGAAAACCTGTGTTATACCTCAAATACCGTTTTTATGAGGTGTACCCAGTCTGTTTGTTTTGTTGGATAACATAAGCTGGATATATATTTATACTTTTCTGAAGATAAAATTCCAAGGAATACCAAGAAATTATTTATCGATTGGTAAAAAATACCAATGACATTTTTCCGAACTTCAAGTTTTTTTCAGGTTAGTCTACGTAAAGTGTGTTATCAAAGATGCTGGTCATTGCGCACAACCATCGTCTAAAGTTTGGCGCACTAATAAAGCATGCACATGTCTATAACCACTAATTAGCATATATAATTCCGAATTGTATTCAAATGTAGTCCATATTATAGAAAGTAATCCCTGTATTTTATGTTGAAAAGGGGCTTTTCATGTAGGAAAATAAAACCTGTTTCTATTATCTTTTATGTTTATAAGAAGTGTATAATATTATATAGGTTGTAATGGAATATTGACCAACATGTTTCAACATTAGAATATATGCCTACACTTTGTAATCAACTCTCAATGAAAACAACTGAACCATAAACTTGTTTAGTAAGCAAACAAAATCGTTCTAAAATTGTCATATCCATCTCTTTTCTGGTGATTGTTTTAAACGGAGAGCGATTGTGTTTTGCTATAATTTATAATTAATTTGAAGTTGCAGCCAATTATTAAAACATTTAATTTGGTTTCAATTGGGAAAATGATGCATGTATTCACTCCTAAACAATATACTGTATTGTAATGGCAAGTAAATATGGAAATACGCAAGATTCGCTACATTTAAATTCGCTTTCATAATAAAGAAATGGATCAGACGTTACAATTGAAGTTGTAAACAGAACTATTACAATGCATATATGGTTAAATGATACACATTTTATACTTAAGAAATAATAAATACGTACCTGTGTTTTATCGGTGAATAAAATACAGTTAGGAGTTCGGATGCGTAGTAATTAAAACCCGAGTGCGTTATTTTGAATTATATCCCACTTTCTTCTATGACCGAGATATCTTCACAAAAAATGGGGTGGGAGCGGGGCATCATTGCATCATTTTCCCAATGAATGATACGTTTTCTCTGTAAATTTATTCTCCAGTTTAATAACCTTTTCGGCTTTTAAAGTAACACAAATCTCTCTTTCCAATGGTGTATGCATTATAACATAAAAAAATATCAACTCTGATCCATTTCTTTTTTTACCGAGTATATATGAATTAATAGATAATAATGGTTTCCACAGTTCATATCGTGTCCAGCCACTAATATGTTTGCTGTTATGGTTGTTGTTGCTGTGTGTTGTATTAAAATTGCAACCGCGCTTTCAACAAACTTTGCAGAGATGTTGTATGTTAACCTCTTTGTCTCCTTAATTCTTGACAAACTAATATGTACAAAGCATACCGAGTTTTGCCACTAATACTAGCATAATACAAGTATATCAATTCACTGAATCAGGCATGTCGTTTAAGTTGTATTTTACATTGATCACGTGGTGTGGCTATTTGTCATTGATGTTTTGTTATATTTCCATAGCATTGGTGCCATGTTAACCCGCCAAATAACTGCAAAAATACTCTAAACCGTTTATCAAAACTCTATCCAGGTGTTCAGGTCATATAATAATGTAAATGTGAATTAAAAGTATAAGTTTTTTCACGGGTTCTTAAAATACCATTGATTGAATATTCGCAAAATGAATTATGATTTGGTGACACTTAATTCGACGCTCCGGTTTCGGGGTTTGGCTTGTCTGATTACACCATTTATATTGTATCTATAGAGTTTGGATTCTCAAAATGTATAAGTTATATATATATATATATATATATATATATATATATAATCGTCAGTAGGTTTAGAAACGGTGTACATATGTTGTAAAAATTGCCTGTTGATGGAGTGATATGGACTATAAACTACATATGTTTATAATATATTCTAAAATAGCTCGTAAATTCTGCTTTAAGCCAGATAAGGCGGAGGATGAGGCTTCTTTTCATTTATGTTAACTATGCGGACTGGGTCACGTGATACATTTCGGCACTATGCATGACACATCTTCGTTAACGCCTTGAAATAGTTCATGATATTTGCTAGTAATTCATTGATAAACAGTTTAAAAGTCAAAGTCAAGGGTAACTATTTAATTAGTAATTAAAACTAAACATCTTGCCATCGCTGAATCCACTACACAACATATACAAAACATTGTAACACATAATAATGCATCCCAAGAAATAGACAAGATGTTTGTATATCTAAATAAGTAGATGTAAATAGAACGCACTTTAGATGGCAACATGCGATTGTATGCGAATTTCTTTATATAACAATTTTGTAAATTAATTTAACTCTTAGGAGTTGACAAAGTTTCGGTTCCTAAACTGAAACTGTTATTAACACATTCAATAAAATTTTGCAGAATTCCTGTATCTTTAGAAGTAAGTAGATAGAAGAACCATTGAATGTCTTAAGTCTATCAATTGCAATTACCAATAGATAAGGTATCCGACAAATCACTGCAATAAAATGCGCTTAATGTCTTGCTTATGCATGTTAAAAGCTTTTTAATATAACAGTCAGCCTGAGAAGTTAAACTATGTCAGGTTTAACAGCCACACGTGCATATACTGTAACACAAGACGAGTCTGTTTGCAATAAAGTGAGTTCACAATTTACCTATTGGCTAAAATCCTTTTATTTAGAGTAAATAAAATAACTTTAAAATTCAGAACAGTTGGAAATGTTCAGTTAAATTCGTTTACAAGTGCCATTGAATCTCCGTATCTAAAGCTTGGTATATACAACATATGTCAGGGTTCCAGATAAGTTTTCATGTTAAAGGTTATTTTACTCCCTAAATAATGCTGGTTAGGATTTTTTTCTTAAATATGTTATATTTGTGTTGCTTTTTACTCATCAGTATGCCCTTTTACTCATCAGTATGCCCTTTTACTCATCAGTATGCCCTTTTACTCATCAGTATGCCCTTTTACACCAGAATTATCAATTACTCATCAGTATGCCCTTTTACACCAGAATTATCAATTACTCATCAGTATGCCCTTTTACACCAGAATTATCAATTACTCATCAGTATGCCCTTTTACACCAGAATTATCAATTACTCATCAGTATGCCCTTTTACACCAGAATTATCAATTACTCATCAGTATGCCCTTTTACACCAGAATTATCAATTTGCAATGCTGATTTTCACTCCTAATTTATTTTGTTCAATGATTTTCTAGATTTTAATGCCAAAATAACCACAACAAATGTGATATGTGTATGCCTTGTATAGTATAAAATACTATTAACACAAGTTAATTCGCGGCATTTGGTACTAGATTCCATGTGTCTCATTTTCAAACATCGATGAGCGTATAAATGTATTTTCAGAAAACTTGCAAAATCAACGTTGGTATTAATCCCTCTGTTCGGAGTCCATTACATTGTGTTTATAGGTATGCCAAATAACGTTGATGAGACGACGGAGTTGGTGAAGCTATATTATGAGATGTTCTTCAACTCATTTCAAGTAAGTGGAACTGAACTTACTTATTTTATTCTTGTAAATGTCAGCCATTAATTGGTGGTCCATTCATTTACTTCGTCCTAGGCGCTTTGCATTATACACAAGGCATCAGTTATAGAACAGAACATAATATAAGCTAAGCATTAACGTGTCTTATGACGGGCGCTTTTGATGCATACCGATGAGGTTAAAACGATGCCAGAAGAATGATACTATGATGTTATTAATTAAGTGTTTTCATATTGGCCCAGTTATTGGTCCAAGGACTGTCATATTGGTCCAAGGCCGAATGCCGCGGGTCAATATGACTGTCCGAGGACCAATAACAGGGCCAATATGAAAACACTCAATTAATAACATTTTTATTAATTAACTACTTAATATCTCTCTTTATTCCTATGTTTCAAATATCATTTACAGGTAAATAAAACAAGATATGTATGTTCAATATAACATTTAATAACACGTATCTGATTCAAATAAATCTTCCACTGTTACCGCTCGATGGCGCGTGGGAAAATGGCCAATATGACAGTCTGGGGATCAATAACTCGGACAATATGAAAACACTTATTTAATGACAATTTTAATAATTAACAGCTACTACAGTATAATTTGTTTTTAATAAATTAGTTTGACATACTTTGCTTCTATTTATAGTAGCGTTAATTTCATTTATATGTCAAAAAGCGAGCATGAATGACGTTACTTAACGCGAATGACGTCACTTAAATCTCGTATTGGCGAGTTTCTTCAATACGGACAATATGAAAACACTTAATTAATGACAATTTTATTAATTAACTTCCACTACTGTAGAATTTTATTGTAATAACATTATTTTGACGTGATTTGCGTTTATTTATAGTAGCGTTAATTAAATTAATCTATAAGTTGATGAGAGAGCGTTCATGAAGTCATTTAACGTGATTAAGAATTGAATGTTGTTTAACGGCTCATCAACACAGTATAGTTATTTAGAGCCGCCCCAGAGAGAGGAGAAGGATACATAGGAATCCGGGAACCGTGCCCTACTCTTATCGAATAGATTCCTATGGTTCTTTAACGTGCTCGGAGGACAGACCGATACACGGGTAACGTGAATGACGTTACTTAAGCTCGTATTGGCGAGTTTCTTCATATTGGCCTTGTTTTCTCATATTGGCCAACTTCTGGTTCATATTGGCCGAGTTTGCGTCGTATTTCTAGTAAAACATAGCTAATTTAGTTCGGTTAATTAATAGAGTCAGAAAACGTTTGTGCAGTGATATGTTTTTTTATGTAATTGTTAAAACGTGTTTTGATGGGTATTTAACGCAATTCAATAATATCACCCTTTCATGTACTTACCTATCACATATGTTCGTTGCTAAATACCTAGAGTTTACTGTGTCTGTTTAATTTCGTCAATAATAGTTGATTATATTGGAACCTGTACATTTGTAAAAAGTTATAATGGTAGCACCGTTTTCATTGGGGAATTTGTAATGGGAACACAGTTTTCATCGCGGAATTTGTAAAAAATCATAATGGGAACACAGTTTTCATCGGGGAATTTGTAAAAAGTTTTCATCGACCACAAACAAGTCTTCTACATGTTGTTCCCCCCCCCCCCCCCCCCCCCCCCCCCCCCCCCCCCCCCCCCCCCAAAATGGTAGCTTATGTATAAAGCCATGTATCAATATTACAGTTTTTTCCTTCTTATGTTAATGTTTAATTTCGTCAATAATAATTGATTATATTGGAACCTGATTCATTTAACTAAAGATTATTTTTATATCATTTCAGGGCTTCTTCGTCAGTCTGTTGTTCTGTTTCTTGAATGGAGAGGTATGAGTATAGGTTACAACTAATGTGTTATCTAATCTGGAATTCCTAGTCTATACCTTACACTGCTTTTACACTATATTTTCGTAGTCGATTAATTTCATCATCAGTATTCGCACCTCTCGAATATTTAACGACGTTGGAATGTATGAAGAAAACAAAGATATCCAGAAATTGTATTATTATACGAATTTAAATTCATGTTTTCTGTTATGTATTGAAGTGTATATTTCGCCGAATTGCACACGACAGTTACTGTAACTGTAAAGTCCTTCGGGATGTATTCAAAATGTCACGTGAGTCGGCAAAGTTTACACACTTATAACACTAGTAAACTGAAAACTATCGACATATATTATTGTTGGTTATAATATGAAAATATTAAAGGGAATGTAGCGCCACAGCCAAACAAGCTTTACTATTGAGAGTTCTGAAAAACTTGGATAAAGGTGAAATAAGTATCAAAAGTCGGATTATAAACAAAAAAGATATGACCATTTAAAGGTTGTTCTAAAACGAATATGGAAGCCGCCATTGATTATAATTCCAACCTCATTACCATGTCTGTAGTTAACGTCTTTTTATTACACATGTCGTCGTTTTTTTAAGTTTTACACATTCTTGGAGGAACTACTTTTCTTGCGCAGTAGTCATAATATGTAGTATCTTAGTTAAAGCGGGTTTCTCAATCTATAATGATCTGTGTGACTTTAGAGTAGAATACCTTTACGCCAGTGCTAGTGGGCGTGACATGTGCTGCACCCTAAAACACACTCAATAAAGTCAAGTCTGGTACTTTTCTCTCTTGATTGTGTTTTTTGCTTCCAAGGGATTCCCTTTTAATTATTTATTAAAATTCACACTAGCGTTTGTTTAGTGACGGCTGTAAACAATCGCCCCGACTACAAATCAGTAGTGTTATTACTTATTTGTCCTTTGGGGTCATCAAAACCTATCTTTTTGGTTTCAAAGTAGAATACCGCTTAAGGTTATAAGTATATAAATGAACGCTTGAACAAGTTTGAAAACCAGCTGGATCGAGTTAGTAACACAAGTCATGGCCACTGAGTAATTGAACTTTTTCAGAATGTTGGTATCAATAAAAGCTCGGACAAGTTTAAGAAAAGCCATAACGGACATAAATAGCCCCATTTTTTTGTGAAGATAAGAAAGTGGGATATAATTCAAAAGCAAGCAATGCCAGATTAGAAACAGCGTTATAGCCCTTGGTTTATTGAAAAGTGATTTATGTTGCTTTGATAAATCCTTAGCTATCCTTAACTACTTTTCAATCGATCTTTACGGGACATTTCCAGAATGTTTATGTCAATAAAAGCTCGGCAAAGTTTGAAACCAGTCATATCTGACATCCCTTCTTAATCTCTTTTCACCCCGTCCCCCATCCTTTTTTTTAGAACGTTAGCTTTTAGAGCGTTATACCTGTAATAACACTATGGATCAATCTTTTACTTCCGTTAGCTCAAAACCCCCGTTGTGGACCTATCGATGGCAAAGACGTCTTAGTAGAGATAACGTAGTGATATTAGGTAGTAAGGTTAAAAAAACATATATGGGACAACATAGTGATAATTAGGTATTAAGGTTAAACAAACATATATGAGACCACTTACAGTGAGGCCTGTTCTACTCCGCTAATTGCAGAGTTGAACAGTTATTTTGGGTAGAGTGGGAATGTCCGGGGTTAGGACATTTCACTGAACTATGTTCCGGGGAAGTATGGATTTGTTTAGTAGTCTGATGTCTTGACTATTTCTTGACATTGAAGCGGGTGTAGGTTTCTGGATGTGTACTGTTCAAGTTGGATAGCTACAAGGCTGTTGGTGATCGTGTAACAAAGAGGAGAACTTACTATATATGCTTCTTGGTCATGCTTTCTCCTGCGTAGTTGTTTGATGTTTGTGTGTAATGTTTTCTCACGCGTAGTTGTTTGATGTTTGTGCGTAATGTTTTCTCCTGCGTAGTTGTTTGATGTTTGTGCGTAATGTTTTCTCCTGCGTAGTTGTTTGATGTTTGTGCGTATTGTTTTCTCCTGCGTAGTTGTTTGATGTTTGTGCGTAATGTTTTCTCATGCGTAGTTGTTTGATGTTTGTGCGTATTGTTTTCTCCTGCGTAGTTGTTTGATGTTTGTGCGTAATGTTTTCTCATGCGTAGTTGTTTGATGTTTGTGCGTAATGTTTTCTCCTGCGTAGTTGTTTGATGTTTGTGCGTAATGTTTTCTCCTGCGTAGTTGTTTGATGTTTGTGCGTATTGTTTTCTCCTGCGTAGTTGTTTGATGTTTGTGCGTAATGTTTTCTCATGCGTAGTTGTTTGATGTTTGTGCGTAATGTTTTCTCCTGCGTAGTTGTTTGATGTTTGTGCGTTATGTTTTCTCCTGCGTAGTTGTTTGATGTTTGTGCGTAATGTTTTCTCCTGTGTAGTTGTTTGATGTTTGTGCGTAATGTTTGCTCATGCGTAGTTGTTTGATGTTTGTGCGTAATGTTTTCTCATGCGTAGTTGTTTGATCTTTGTGCGTAATGTTTTCTCCTGCGTAGTTGTTTGATGTTTGTGCGTAGTGTTTCTCCTGCGTAGTTGTTTGATATTTGTGCGTAGTAAACCTAATGACTGATTTGCGTGTTTGGTGATTCCGTCGATGATTGTGTTCCGCGTGATGTGGATAACTTGGGATTTGAGGGACTGAATTCAATATAAGTATAAGTATAAAAGTCGAACAGGAAATGCAGCTTTCACATAACACAGTAAACCCCAAAACACGCAAAAAGACAAACATGAATGGCAATGTTAATAAAGAATAAAGGCATATTACGTCAAAAACACAAAAAGGGTTGACAATAGGGCTACCGCCTTGGAACGGTCAGTGGCAAAAAATGCCGCTGAGGGTTCTAGGGTTCAAAAAACCTCACACTTACCCTACTATCACCCCAATATAACGATTAACGAGTAACCAACAAGGCAGCATTAATGGGCAATATAAGTAGAACACAAAGATGCTCTTGTATATATAAATACAAAAACAATAGCCTAGACAGCCACAAAGAAGGTACTCAATGACTTGGCAGAAGCCAGAGCGACAAGAGAATCAACCATTGAGGGCACGACAAGAGAAGATTGCAGACAAATATCAAACGTCACCTCCAAGTAGACGTCATCATAGGGTCCACAGCCTGTCCGGTCATCGCATAATTAAAGCGGAAAGGATAGTGGCGAACTGTAAATGGGTCCAAACTGAATGTCTTTGTGAGGTGATTGTAATGTTAATGGCAGTGCCATCTGCAAATAGCCTGCCCCGAGAATTCGTAATATTATATCTTTCGGTTAAATTCAACTTTTCAACTGTAAAGGTATATTACAATTATTAATTATATTTTCCATGAGATGCTCAATCGCGACGCCCCTTCCCCCCTACAAAGTATTTCGAGCAATACAAGTATCTTGCTGGTTTAACCTTGATATGTTTAAAATGTCTTTTATGGTTTTTCAGGTGCAAGGTGAAATCCGTAAAAAATGGAAAAGATTTGTATTGAAGCGGAATGGAAGTGGTTTCAGTAGAAGATTAACGCGAGATACCATGACTTCATTTGTTTCTAGAGCTCGTGGATCAATGGCTTCTTCAAACAGTTGTGAAAAAGAAAACCAAAATGGAAATGCTGTGCTAAACAATGAAAGGCTGCAACATTCGAGTTGTTTGCCATCGGATGAGAATGTAATCGTGCAAAATTCAGAACACGAATCCCAGCCAATGGTATTATTCTCATCGTCTCATATGAAGGACAAAGATGTACAGCCTATGCTAAACAACAATATACATTTACATGTCACTGACGTCGGATAGACGACCTTAATATAAATATCATTTTGTACAAGTTTATGAAGGTACTAAAAGAAGGCCTTGTACATTTATTTTTGATTGTGAATATATTTATTATTTATTTTATTTTATTTTGACTGTGAGAGTTCATGATCTGCCTTAAAGTGGATGGTGCATCGGTCTTTGTATAGAAATTATTTAAAAATGTTCCCATTCATGATAACGATCTCGTATCATTTAAAATAAGGTGTTAACACATGTTGTTCGTTATCATTACGTGGTCCCGCCTTAATTCCAATAAGCGATGGGAAAGCTTATATTGGCATGAATTTGTAACGGATATTTCGACAATAAAACATGTTTAAAAAACATTTTTTACTGAAAAAAATACGATAACCTGTTTAAAACTACCTATTAAATGTTTTAATTTTACAATACACAAACTTTAAGCCGAAATTAAGGTTTTACTTCATACCCCAGCCAACCCCGTTTTCGCTTCTTGGCGAAGGAGTTAGATGGGGTATGAAAGTTAATAATCGCACCACGTAATGTAAAATTTGAATTCACAATAACTGTTGAATGCAAATTGTCGTAAAATGCTTAACTTGTCCCTAGTGCGTAATCTAGGATAACACATATTACTGTGCATAATGAGTTTTCTTGTTAATAAGGAGTCGCTTTGGGCTCCTTCAGTATGTGGTTACTCTTTAGATTAGTCCACTTGAAACCCCTAAAAAGTCTGTTGTACCCACTTTAGTAGAGTAACGGAAAAGATCTGTTACCATATATTACCACGTGGAACAGGGTTTATTTATCTCCGTTTCGAGGATATCAATAGTACATGTGTCGACAAACTGCCAAAACTTTACATCTTGAACAAGTGCTTCTTTATTACATATAGTTTAAATCAAACGTTTCGACTGAAACGAGACGTAATGGTTATAATAAAGAGATCGTCTGATGACATATTTTTCTTGTTGTACATAATGGTGTTTGTGTTGTCTTGGATCTTATAATTAAGCAATACGGTGCTTTTTAATGAGCCCTTTGCCAAAAACAAATCGGTAGTGCATCAGTCTCCCATGTAACACTTTCTAACGTTAAAATATAAAGGCAGAAAATGCAACATTCAATGAAATTTCTTATAACTTGATTTATTACGTGATAAAATCGAAGGACTAGACTTATAACTTTAATATCTTAACGCTAACTCATGTAAACAAATGTATAAATACTTTGTTTACTAGTAAATGGTGTGCTTTTTATAATATTGATAGGCGGTTGAGAAAGAATGGTCTATTTATAGTAAGGATAGTGCTTACGTAATAAACATATGTAAACAATGACGTATATTGGTTGCACACTATTTTAGTTTTAGAGAGACGATTTTAAAATGAGTTGTTCCAATTTACGCGAGGGGATATCCCCATCATCCGAGATATTCAAAGACGGGTGTTGCTTCCTACATTACCTCTCATGAACAGACTCAATAAAGTCGAGTCTGCTATTCTATTCTCTTGGTTGTGTTTGTTGCTCCCAAAGGATCTCTCTTATCAGTATTTATTATAATCATTAACTTTAAAGTGACGCATTTGTAATATTGTTTATTGCATACGCATTTACAAGCTCCGTTTACTTTCAATTTAACAAGTCATATTGGGTGTGTAATGTATACTCGTTCGTGATTGGTGCACTTTTCTGTTCATGTCAGCGAAAGTATGTAAACAATGTTGATTTTACTGTGAAAATTCCCATCATGTAAATGTTTTTGGTGAAAATAAAATGTTACAACTGAATTTATTCTCTCTAATTTAAAAATGCGTATGCAATATAAAGGTTATTAGATTTATACTGGGATATATGCCCACGTTCTTTTGCGCATAAATATTGCACTCCTAAAGCCGCGCAATATTAATACGGAAAAGAACTCGTGCATATATCCCAATACAAATCTAATAACCTATAACTATGTGACGTACTTTGTAATATATGATAGCAAGCCATTGCAAAAGGCGTCAAGAGTTTTGACGCATTTAATTGTAACGGATGACGCACGTTGTTATATTTTGTACAAAATGTAGTCTTATTATAAAGAATGTTGTTATTAAAAGGACACAAAGCAATCTTGAAGTTTTTGTCAAGCATGAGATTAGCATCTCGATGTATTAATCCAGTAACCGTATGACTTTGCGGTAGCTAGCATATTTCACTACCGCTCATGAACAGTCTCAATCAAACCGAGAATGAAATATTTCGTATGTGTCGTTTTCGGCCGTTTACAAAGGTCCATTATTATACTCTTTTTAAAAAGTGCTTGTATATAATTAAATAGCATTTTGATTTTTCATTTCTTCTTTTTATTATTCCAAATATATTATTGGTGCAATATAATCACCAGTCAGTAATATGCAAAAACAATATGCTGGTACTATTCTTTTAATTAATACTAATGATTGAACAAATGCAAATTTTGTAGAAAAACTAACGGGACACCGCGTTTTTAAAAAATCTAAATTGCCGTGTGTCCTTTTATTCTTTATAAATGTTTTTATGTTGTGTATGTGTAGGTTTCCATAACATGAAATTATGGTTATTATGTTATACACGATAACGTTATGTATATGCATTTATTTGTTTCATATTATAACAGTATGTCAGATAGATACATTAGATGAGTTTCGAGTATGTTGCTTGTCGAACAGTGTATTGTAACTGCGTAGGAATATACTGTTATAATATGCTAATAAAAAATAGTTTAAGATGAATGAAACTAGCATTTAATTTCTCGTGATATTGATGTGTGACCTATTTATTAAACTAACTGTGTTATTACTTTTTTTTACAAACGTCATGTACTGAAATTAGTTGTACATGTAATACCCCTCAGTAATACGTGGACCCGCCTTAATTCCATTAAGCGATGGGAGAGCTTATATTAGCAGGATTTTATAACGGATATTTCGACAATAAAGCACGTTTGAAAACTCTTTTAACTGAAGAAAATGCGATAACCTGTTTAAAAATACCTATTAAATGTTTTAATTTTACAATATGCAAACTGTTTAAGCCTAAATTAAGATTTTATCTCATACCCCCAGCGAACCCCGTAAAAAGGGGTTGGATGGGGTGTGGAAGTTAATACTCGGGCCACGTAATGCTTTGTATTACTAAATTTTATCAGGGCTCTGTATGACGTCATTTGATACAACTTGCGATGTGAACTCTTGTTTTGTTACAACGTATTTAACTACCTATCTATTTATAGTTATCTATGTATAGTTACGTTATTGTTCATGTACATATTAAATGTTTAATGCAAATGAAAACAACACTTGTTTTTATTTCATAATTTGAAAACGTAAATACAATTGTTGTCGATCAATATTACTATTTAGTCTAGCTGATTTCATATTTAACCTATTTCATGAATGTCCAGTGCCGTGTATATAAAGACACAGACGCACAAGCCTATGTTGGTGAAATTGAGTTTACTTTATGATTCTGGTTTATGATTCTGTAAACATGGTTGGTTTAAACTCGATATCCCGCCATCAACAGGCAAAGTTTACGACAGATGTACACCGTTTCTAAATCTACTGACGATGAGGTATTCATATAACTTTCATGTTTTGAGAATCTAAACTCTCGTGTTCGGCCGTTTCCAAAGGTCCACTCTCATTTTCTTTTCTATAGACACAATAGAAGTGACTTCAACCGGCCAGACCAAACCCCAAAAACTAGAGCGTCTAATTAAAGTAAAATTCATTTTACGCATATCTAAACGGTAATTTTAAGAACGCGTAAATAAACATATACTTCTAATCGTCACATATACATTATTATATGACCTGAACACCTGGATAGAGGTTTGATAAACGGTTATATATTGTAATGTTTCTGTTATGTGGCGGGTTAGCTCCCTTAAGAGCGTCTGCTGCGTTTGTCATTACAATATTGTTTCCTAAAAGTTAAAAAATAACAGAAATATCTCTCATTCAACTATACAGCATATTATTTAATCAAACAGGAACAATAGTCGTACACGACAAATAGTCGTACACAACAAACACACACACGCACACACACACAAATCTAGCAATAAAGACACAATGATTGTCGTAGATACCACATGTCCGGTAATTATAATAGACACAATGATTGTCGTAGATCCACATGTCCGGTAATTATAATAGACAAAATGATTGTCGTAGATACCAAATGTCCGGTAATTATGATAGTAATCCAGCCTTCCTTTCTTCACTCTGTTTGAGTCCGTAAATGAATGGTCGTTATACATTATAAGAGACTACACTCTAGTTAATGTTCCAGGTGATCATCGCTATTGCACTTATAAAGTGATTTTTAAATACATCTAAAACATATTCTTATAATTACCTTCATTCTTAAAATGTAAACCAACAAAGGCACTTCATAAAAGATTGGTGAACGAAAACATGCGTTTCAGTGCTGTACTTATTGAATTAACAATATAATATTACCCGGCTAAAGTGAAATTGTTGTCTCTGAATTTCAAAGGTGATCACTTTTAAGAAGTTTTATAAGTGATAAGAAGTTTTATAAGTGATGTACTATTACATCCCGTATATAGTTATTCATTGACATTAGCATTTCAACTCCGTATTGTTGGACATACTTACGCGTTTGCCATACATGATATGTTTGAACTTGGACAAGTATCTTTGTTGTAATAGTACCCTGATCGTAAAAAGGAAAATATAAATGTTAAATGGCATAATTATAAAGATTGAGATCTACAGTAAGGCAACATGTTAAGTTTCATAATTGTATATTGGTCTATCTTAAATCTTACTACTTCACACATGACTAAACAAGACCAGGCAGTGACGTAGTATATAACGTAGTTCTATAAGTTTTGCTATGTAATCTCCCGTTTTACTAGGACGATTAACTGAAGTCACGTGATTGATGTTGTTTCGACATTTGCTGAATAGAACACAGTAAATCTTCTTAAAACATATTATTATTTTGTCGGTACTTTGGGAGGTTCCCTTTTCATCTGCCATTTTTGTCTAGTTCCACCGTTACAATCTGCAAGTTGTAGAGTCTTGGCATCCCACGACATCTCCACGCATTTATGGTGGTGCCCTTGGTACAGTGTGTCATCCTGTTAACGATAACGCATTAATAAATACAATCTAGGTAAAGCAGTCAATATCATATCTGTGAAGGTGCTCATTCTATGCCAGTCATTTTCGCCACTAGTCAAGTAAGGGGAAGTAACTCTGATGAGAGGAGCTTATCTAGACATTTTGTTCACATTGATTGGTTTAACCTTTTTACTTTCGTAGCCCTAGCCCTAAAAAGTAAATATAAACGTCTGACAGGAAATGTAGCTCTCACAGATCTAAGTCAACCAAACGACGCATTAAAACAAACAACAGTTACAATGTTAATAAGAAGCAAGGCATGTGACATCACAAATACAGACGGGTTGACAATAGGACTGCCGCCATTGAACGGTCTGCAGCAAAAAGGCCGCCGGGCTCTAAACCTAAATATAATACTAACACTAACCCTAAGCGTAACCCTAATGTTGACGTAGAAAAAAACTGGCTGTAGTCCATGCTAGATAACGTTTTCATATCGTATTTGAGACATCCTGAGTTGTTCTTTTGGAGATCCAATATGTCGGTGTGTTTTTAATAAACAATTTAAGGGTTAGAGTTAGGGTTAGGGTTAGGGTAAAACTTCAATAATTTCATAAGTTGTCTTTAGGAAACAATATTCTTAAGCTACATTGTATTAGCCCTCAATCAATACGTATACATGCTCACATCGTGGATGAAGTAGGGGTATAATGGGTTTGGTGCACCCTAAAACCTGGTTTAAATCCCCAGAGCCATTTTTTGCCTATAACCGTTCTAATGTGGTACCCCTGTTTCCAATCATTTTACGTGTTCGGCGTCCTTCAATACTAATTACTTATGTGTCCATATTATGGTTGTTTTGACTGACTGCGTGTTCTGAATGCTACATTTCCTCTTCGACTGTTGTATAATATACTAAAGCAAAAAAGAAACGCAACTCAGGAATTTCCGCTATAAATTGTATGTATAATATGCGGCTGTGAATCGAATGGTACATGGCTACGTAAGACTTTTCCTTTCGGAAAAAAGACTAAAACAACACATAACGCACCAAATAGTATTCCTTCGACGTTTCATTATTCATAGAATCCGCGTTGGGCTCAAGCAGGTGAGCAAATTTAAGATGTAAAATTTTGCGTATTCTTGACATTAAATACAGTACTAAAATGGCTAAATTTTTCAAAGCGGAATTTCAACATTTATGAATTTCGTGTTACAATGTGTAATGTGATTAAAACGTCTACTACAATACATGTTTGTCCTTTCTCCAACTAGCTGCAACCCATGATCTGCAAAACATCTTCGGATTTCTTTGAAATTTTACACCGAATTAAGTGTGCCGTATATACATTATAGCGGAAAGTCCCGAGCTGCGTTTTATTTTTCCTTTAGTATACATTTACAAAGGCCCATCAGTTGTACAAAAGGTACAGTTGTAGCATGTCTATAATCCATGAAGTACACATGTTCAGTTTTTCAAAATGTATGACCTTTTGTTTTCATTGATTTAGTTGGACTATTCATATATTTTAAATGTTATGCATTTCCTTAATTTCACTTACAGCTCTGTACTCAAAATCCTGATTTCCTTTCTGCGAATGACATCCAAATATGTTGAGTTTTACGCCATCTGGGGAGTCCCAACAGTTTTCGTCCCTTCGCATTTCATTTGTCTGACTCAGCAACCAAAACTGAAATTGAAACATGTGCCTCATTTATGCTACATATTGGATATTCAACATATTGATTTAATGAAATTGGTGAAACTAATAAAACTAGCTAAAACATATGAATTCAACTATTTGAATTTCTAACGAGTTCTGAATCAGTTTAACAGCAATTTCAGACCTACGACTACGAACCAAACAAAACCTTCTTTTAGATTATCTGACATATTAGTGGTAACTAGAGGAAATTTGAAAAGGCTGGTATAATTTTATGGACTGATTTTCATCAAATCAATATTTAAAAACCTATTTTTCTTAATATACTTCACTGAACACGTCAAACGTACAATTGTTCACATCGCATTTGATTTCTTAATTATATATTTAAACAAATCAAACATTTAAATAGTTTCAGCACTTCGTTCTCGCTCAGCAGACGTTGAGGCGGTATCTGAGTCTTCACAAAAATGTGTGTTATGTTTCATAAGATTTTTTATTACATGCCTTACTGTAACTAGTATTTTTAGGAAAAACTTTGCTTATCACTCCTTTCTCAGCATGCCATTATCATACTCTCACACTGTGCCATTATGGATTATGGAACTTGATTCGGCACAGTAGCAACAGTCGAAAAGGCAGAAAACTGATTTAAAGTAATTTATTATTTGACATAATTTCTTTATTTGCAAAGCAATTGTTTGCATCTAAGACTAATTATATGTTTAAATCATACCGTTTTGTTCTTCTTCTCCATTTATAGTAAGGTATGAAATAAAAAGGTAAATAATGGCACACCTAGTGCATGGCCTTCGTGCTAAAGCCCTCGGCTATTAAGGCACTAGGTGTGCCATTATCGACAAAAGGCACACCACGGCCGTATATTAACCTTTAAATAAAACACTGACGAAAAGATAAAAATCTATGAGGAAAACAAATGTATGATGTCAACACATTATCCAGTTACAAATGACATCCATTTGTGCAATTTCATCACGTGTCATATATTGAGCAACCTAATTTACAATAAATGATATCAAGAGCAAAGTCGTGTTAAGTTATAGGTTATGCATGGCGCGTATCTATGGCAAAAGCGTTTCAACATGTACATGAATAAGCTTAATTATGTAGTAATCAAATGACAAATAATTATAATTATTACAAAAGAGGGCAGCTAAATCTTCCAAAACCTAAACATCAAGTTAAATAGTTGTCTAGAGTTATCTAATCCTGTTGTTGGATTGTATTGCAGGTAAGATTTTTACATTGATACAATTGATTTTTAATAAAATTCAGATTTCTACAAACAAGGTTTCAACAAATTTCATATTTCAAACCTTAATACAATCACGATTTATAAGACAGTGCCTTTATTTGGTTTTGTACTTCAAACGAAAACACGATGTTTATAGATTTAGCAATGCAGTGATGTTGAAATTAAATGATCGCCGCACTACCTACAAGCTACTGTTCAGATTATAGCTAATATATACTTCATCGCTAAACGACACGATGTTCAGATATAGAGACAGTTAACTGGAATAATTACCACTTAGTAGGTCGGCTTGAATGAATGCAGCCTATAGAAGATGACAACACGGTGAATATTTATATACAGAGTAAATAAATATGTGTAAAATTACGCCATCAATACCGTGAACGTGTTGTTCTTGTCATCCCAATTATCAATTATACACATGTATGGTACTAAAGAATGCCCCTTTTCGGAGCAGAATTGATAAGACAGTATAAATTAAAGTAAAACATTTCTAACTGGGTAATTTCTAATATACCAATTTTCCGGAGTCTAATATATTCAATGACCAGCCAAAATGCCAATTGTGTTTTTTATACAGGCCGGCGGTCCAATTTATTTGAAGATATTCCCGATGTCCGGAATATACTTATACTTGACCTTCCGATTTTCCGGATGCTAAAATACTCAATGACCAGCCAAAATGCCGATTGCGTTTTTTATACAGGGCGGCGGTCCAATTTATTTGACAATATTCCCTATGTCCGGAATATACGTACTGATGTATTGTCCGAAAATGTCTTATTGTCCGAAATAAGTAATTATAAGTTGAGCTGTCAATATTTCCGATTGTCCGGAATAAGTAGTTGTATGTTATTTCCGATTGTCCGGAATAAGTAGTTGTACGTTCAACTGTCAATATTTCCGATTGTCCGGAATATGAAAACTATTGAAATTGATCTGTCAATAGCTCCGTTGTCCGGAAGATGAAATAAACGTTGAATTTTTGGCATGTTATAATATTAAAGCGTGTTTTACTAACGGCAGTTTAGACAATTATACTATGTGGACTTGCTATGAAGTTTGTGAAGCACTTATCTTCCTATTAGATAATATTTTCGTCAGGTATGGTACCACCGTTTATAGACAGATTGTTGGTATCCCTATGGGTACGAAGTGTGCACCACTTGTCGCAGATTTGTTTTTATTTTGCTATGAAAGAGATTTCATGTTAAGTCTTTCACCAGATACCCAGGCAGATGTTATTGAAGCCTTTAATGACACCTCTCGGTATCTGGATGACATTTTGAACATTGACAACCCTTTCTTTACAACTATGGTTAATAATATTTATCCTAAAGAACTTCAGCTTAACCAAGCTAATATATCTGATAATAACGCTTCTTTTCTTGATTAAGATCTCTCGATTGAAAATGGTGTAATACTTAGCAAACTCTATGACAAGAGAGATGATTTTAATTTTGACATTGTTAATTATCCCCACTTGGATGGGGATGTTCCCCGAGCAACTTCTTATGGGGTGTATGTGTCTCAACTTATTCGTTTTTCAAGAGCTTGTACTCGAGTTAAGGACTTTAATATTGGCATAATCTTTGTATAACTATAACTTAAAACCTTCGCAAAATTGTATTATCGTAATCTTGATCTTCTTTCCAAATATAAAAGTAATTTAAGGACTCTTCTGCGACAAGGACTATCACAACCTGACTTCTATGGTGATGTGATTTATAAACTTCGTAAGATTCTTGGTCATGATCACTTTTTTACTATCTTTGTTCAACTTGTTAAAAATGTTATCAAAAGAGGTTATGACCCTATCATTTTGCAGCGTACTGCATGCTTGATGGTGGACCCTTTTACAGTTCGCCACTATGCTTTCCTCTTTAATTGTACGATGACAGGACAGGCTGTGGACCCTATGATGACGCCTACCTAAAGTCCATTGGGACGGTGGCGTTTGATGTTTGTCTATGATCTTTCTTGTCGTATCCTTAATGGTTTATTCTCTTGTTGCTCTAGTTTCTGTCAAGTCATTGAGTACCTTCATTGTGGCTTTCTAGGCTATTTTTTTTTTGTATTATATTTACACGAGCATATTTGTGTTTTACTTATATTGCCTATTGATGCTGTCTTGTTGGTTAGAGATTAGATCATGGCGTGGATTTCTGTATTTACACTGTCCTCTTTTAATGAGATGACAGTAGGGTAAGTGTGATGTTTGTGCACCCTAGAACCGGTTTAAGCCCCCCAGTGTCCTACTTTGCCACTGACCTTTGCAAGGCGGTAGCCCTATTGTCAACCCTTTTGTGTTTGTGATGTCGTTTGAATCTATTATTACTTTTGCCTTCTTGTTTGTCTGTTTCTGCGTTTTGTGGCTGACTTACTGTCCTCCTTGAATGCTACTTTCCCTGTCCGATCTTTTTATATTTCTTTATATGTTCAACTATCACTTTATTTATGCATTATTAACTATAATGCCATATTAATTACATAAAATCAGCCATGGCCAATTATGCCAAAACATAATTAAAGATGATTCTCAGTCAGTCTTTTCTGTTTTTTTATGAATCCCACTTTTTGTAATAATGTGACATACATCACTTATACATCATTGGAATTGGCGTTTATTAGAGGTAAACGTGTTCTATAAATATTTTAGTTTTGAAAATCGATGGCGAAATATTTCTTTGCTTCCAAATGCTTTTTTGATCGGTCTGTTTCAGTACAGGCTCCTTATAGATATGGAGAAACAGAAAATAACTTCAATATTTTGCAATAAAAAAAATCAGTGTGTATTTATTTAGAGTTATTTAACCTTAGGACTATTTTTGACAAATATCAGCTTTTTTTCTATATATAAGTTTTGATAAAGCAGAATTTTGCATTAAATATCAAAACATCATTTGCATGTGAAATTTGTATTTCAACTGATTTCGAAAAGTAATACATTTTTATTTTCCAGTAACAATGCACGTTTCACTGAGTCATACCTTGTTAACCTGGTCTGAACGTTCAAAATAGCGTTGGTAGAAATATGCTCTCAAAACAATAGAACTACTTGATGTTGTGTTATTTTAACTTAAAAAAACTGATTATATTTTCGTATAATGTATGGGTTTACTTGGTTTCCGCCTTGTCCATGGCACGGATACATAGATACACTCTTCTGTCGTCCTGCATCATTATCTGTGTTCCCATCTATACACATTGCCCGATCCATGCTTCGGATCTGAAACAATCACAACATATACACCAATATGAAATGAAAGGAAATTGTATGTTTTACATCCTTGGCACATCATATAGGGTAGAATTGGGAGTGTAACATCAGAGGGAGATGAGATTAAGGATGACCTTTCCCATCCGGCACGCTGTCTACACCAGTGAGCGAACGCAGGCGAGACAGCGGTATGAATATGCAACGCCAAAGCTGTCTGACCATGAGGATTTTATTTATATTGTGTGGTTACGTTATGTTATGTACTTACGTTCTTATATTATGTACTTATTTAATTATAGTATGTACTTATTGTATTGAATTATGTGGTAACGTTAGTAAATTATGTACTTATTTTATTATATAATGAGTGACTTTTTATCTCCTATAAAGAGGGGGGGTAGTATTTAAAATGAAGAGTTTGGCTTTTGCCGAAATGGTTTCTATCAGGAGCTCACCTGATTTTAGAGGGACTACATTTTTTAATTTTGTTGGGGAATTTTGCTGATATTAGTCCTGAAAGTTTAACCAAAGGGATTGTTTTTGTGATTGGGTTTCCTATCTTTGATTTGAAAAAAGGTTTGTGGTCCCAAGTATTGTGTAAAATATGATGATCGTCGCTGGCGGAGAGGGCAGCGTCCAACTCTTTTATGTAATTATTAGATTTTTTCATTTCATTGGTTGTCTAATTTATTTGTAACGGGGTGTAGAATAAAGTATGGAGTTGTTTGTTGTTGTTTTTTGAAAATAAAAGGGGTGAAATGCCAGAGTAGTAACACTCTGACTATAAACTAGAAATTAACACTAAGTTTGTATAATACACAAGATATATGCAATTTGCTAATAAGAAAAAAATATACAAGTTAAAACTGTCAGCGTGGGCTAATAGTAATAGATCAGGCCTTGCCATTTAACTCATGGTTAGACGTGCTAAGAACTTAGAACCGTGTAGTTATAGTATATGCAGCCTAGTATGTAGCCCCGCCAATATCACTATTGTTTAAATCAATTAACTATATAATATCTTTCACTTATTGATCGCCTGTATTTTGTGTCAGCGTTGTCAATGTAACGCACAATCCAATACTAATAATAGCACTAAACGGTGCACAGATGTTACTGTAATGAATTTGACGAAATACTACAACCTATATTTTAACTTTAACTAGTTTGTCGTCTGTATTTAGGGTCGAAGTTGATCATATTATAACTTTCAAACTAATAATAATACTTAACACTAAAGATTCTACAAACAATGTCAGAACTACGATCCTTATTCTGTATGACCCTGTATTATAATTTTCTTAACACTGTAGCACTATCTATGTTGTTGACACTATCTAGTAAATTAAGTTAATTAAGTTATTCAAGTATAATTGGTTTAACATTAAATTGGTTTAAAATAAAAGATCGACAATTGTAGTTCACGGGCGGGAACCTGGGTAATACCACCAACGTTCCGCAAGCCAGTTGGATAGATTCCTCGCATAAGGATTCCTAGGCCCATTGATTCCTAGGCCCATTGAGGGATCGAACCCACAGGGGCAAGTGAGTTCAGGTCAGAGTCTCTAACCACTAGGCCACTGACGCCCCTCCAGGAACAGAATCAAGTAAACGGATTATAAGAATAATATGCGTTAATTCACATAAATTATGATAAGCTTACCTCTCCTGATGCTACAGCGTCACCAGGAACGAACAGCTCTGGATAAATGTTGTCCAAATACCATTTAAAACTTTTACACTGTAGGCTTTCTCTAAGAGCCTTTCTTTCGCTTACATCGCCATAATCTTCCTGTCCAACGAGTAAACATATGTAGTAAAAATCAACAAAAATAAAAAGGAAAAATCACGATCTTCCCTTTGTAAATCTCCACCATTATCGTTTGTATATACATTGATAAATTCCACTATCAAAAATCACCCGTATTGTAACTTTAAACAATCAATGTGCAATGTGTTTATGATAACGTCATGACAATAATAAATTAAATAAATACGAATTTTAACCTATATATATAATTCTGATCTACTCTGACAAGTGGAGAACGTATGAAACAAAATAGTGCTGACATATATGTTTAATTACCAGCCATGCCAAAGGTTGATGTCAGGACAAAAATCAAACCAATACCTCATCAGCAAATGTTTCCCGACAATCGACAATGTCAACGCGACTACGCTTTGACCGAGTGCTATACGGAACAAGGTTTTTAAACAAAGGCATAAAATTAAAACAAAAGGAAGTTGTACATGTAGAAATGCATAAAATAATTTGGACCAATAAGAAATGTATAGCCTTACCAAATTATGATTAATTCTCATGTAATAGTATTCCTTATAATCGTCCAACCACACCTCTGCCAGTCTTACTAAGTTTCTCTTCAAAGCGTTTCTCTTTGAATCCCATTTGTACGGACTTCTACGACGAAACACGTGACCAACATGCGAACAGGGAATCGTTTCAAGCGTTCCACCACACATCCAAGTTTTAAAAGACAATTCCAAGTTTTCACCTCCCCAGATATCAAATCCACTGTCGTAAGTGCCAAGTTTTCGAAAGAAGTCACTATTGATAGCAAACAGCCCTCCTGCCATTGTAGGAGATCTAAATAAAAAGGAAAAGGTGTATGTTAAGTATTCCAATATCCTATATTGAAAACAAGGGTCAAAATGTAAAATATCACGATTTTAATTATGTTAATAAAATAATCCGTTCCATAAAAGAAAAAGGATTGTAAAGCAATAGTAGTTAGTTAAAACAACTGTTTACGTGTTATCCAATCAACTTAACAGAATTAAGCTTCATTGGTGGTGTGAATTTATATTTATTTGTGAAGAAACGAACTCTTAATTCTCAAAAACCCTTGTATGGAGGAGGAATGCTTCAAATGCTTAAAGGCTTAAATGTTAAATGCTTCAGGAAACAATATAATAATATAATATATTTTTAATTCGTATGGTTAATGTGATAGTATACGTGTCATAGTTAACAAGTTCTCATGCAATTGAATTGACTTTATAAAAAGCATGCAGTTGTCGCAGATGCATTTAACAGGCCCATTAAAACGGTATACACCATGCATAACAACAATATATATAATGTTTCTTAAAACTATATAAGTAAACAGAATATAGTGTTATTAAACCCTAAAACACCAAGCAAATACAAGACCACGCAAGGTACATGGTTAAACCCCCAACATTTACTGCCGGAGTAGTAAATATTTGTAGCAGAGGCCTATCAAATTACCACTGCTGCAAACAGCCTGTCTGTCAACTAAAATAGCTGATGTAAACGTTGTCCTGTATACACATGCTGAAGCATCCGACTCTATATTTCACAATAATATTTCACAAATGAACATTGAAACTTTTCGTATACAGTTATAACCACTCAAAATCAAGATTTGGTGCCTTTTTGAAGGTCTGTTGACAACCCGCTTTAAATTGTGATGCTTTAAATTGTCTGGCCGTCTGCTGCAGCACGTTTGTTGATAAACACAGCCACGTGGGAAATGTTTGCATTATGTATTAACCTCATAGGATCCTCCCGGCAAATTCAAATTGTTTGACAGTTGGTTTAAATTATTTTTTGAAAATGATTGTTTAAACAAATAATTACACCAATTGATTTAGCATGTTTAAATGTGTATTTGTGCAACTTTTCATAATTCAAAATTTTGAAAATGGGACCTGCCCCAGCGCCATTTAATGGCTTTTATATGGCAGTTGGGGCTTTAAGCTTTCAGCTCAGTATATACTTAGAAGGTTAAATCGCACGTCGTATACGAGTACTGATTCACATGAAATTTGTTTTTCACTTATTGATGTCTTATTTTCTTCAGAAAATGTATTTTCAAAAATGAGATATAGGGTCCTATAGAAACCACAGCGTCCGAGCGCAATGGCAGCGTAGGTCCGCACTGTACTGCAAACAAGGACTTAAAAATACAATGAAAGAGACAAAAAAACAACAGAAATGGTGGTGAAACTGTTCAAACTGTGTTTAAATTATCTCGTTTTATGAATAATGTGCAACCACAGGATGTATATTATCGAGAATAAACATACTGAATACGATTTATGACATAACTAACAAATACATAGCAGAAAAGAATACCTTACCGTACAGGGGCCGTTCGGCTATACTGAATGCGTTTTAATTCAGGCTCTGGAATTGGGTGCCAGTTAAATATAAGACCCCAATCGAAGCCTCCAACATAGACTGAAGTAATCGAGCCGGTGACACTGTGTGCGTACTTGAAAGTGTCGTCATCGATGACGTCAATAACAGGAACTAGCACATTTGTTTCATTTTCAGAGATTCTTGACAACAGGGGAGGCAGCCATCCTAAGAAATTTAACAGTCACCCAAACTTTATTTAACTAACAAGGGATTTAACTAGTTGCGCATTTATGCTAGCAAGCATCTCTTTTATATGCGATTATTTCTTTTCTTTTTTATAGCTATTTAACTCACACTACTTTAAGATGATATGACGCACATGCGTACTAGATTGTTAAAACCACACACCATCTCGTAGCCTACTTTGTATGTTATAATGTGTATTTACTCGTTTACAGCTTTTACGCAAACTACGTAGAAAAAAAGCAAAAATGCAAAAATGAAGCTGGTTAAAAGATAAGTTAGAATGTAGGTTGTTGTTGTTTCATTACGTGGTCCAGCCTTAATTCCATTAAGCGACGGGAAAGCTTATATAAGCATGATTGTAAACGTATATTTCGGCAAAAAAACATGTTTAAAAATATTTTTACTGAAAAACATGTGAAACCTGTCTAAAATTACCTATTAAATGCTTTAATTTTACAATATGCAAACTTTTTAAGCTGAAATTAAAGTATCATTTCATACCCCAGCCAACCCCGTTTTCGCTTCTTGGAGAAAGGGTTGGATGGGGTATGAAAGTTAATACTCGGACCACGTAATGTGTTAAATATATATCTTCTTATAAATACAAATATCAACGTTTTTTGCAACACCTCAAAAACCCACTATCAAACTCTCTATCGCCAGTACGTAATTATCTTCACCCTATTGTTGATGTCGGAAAATATTGACAATAGGTTATATTATAATACTGTTACACGTGCTATTGTTTTTCGGAGGTATCGTATTGGTTTGATTGGTTAAATAAATACATTATTGACACTGGCTTCATGCTAATTATCAGCGTAACAAAGAAATCTAAAGCAGACTGGGTGACAGAGGCTACTTTATAATAAATAGTGGAAAGGGATACCTTGGAAGCAACACACTTGATTAGGCAGGTTATTACTAACATTTGTCATTTTGAAAGGCACTGGATACATTACCGCACGAATTCCTCATATCTAAACCCGGTATGGGTTGTTGTATTATTCCACTGTATTTACCTGTTTACACTTATAACACTTTCTTTATTTTTCATTATATAATAATAATAAATACATGTATAATGTGGACCTCCCCTTTACTGATTGGCCCTCCACCTAAATATAAAGCAAAGTTTACGTATTGTATATTTCCAAAAATGGAGGTATCGGGAAAGGGAAAGGAAATAAATAAATAAACAGCTAGTCCAAAATGAGAACTTTTAGAATAGCTTAACAATTAGTTTTGTTCTAGAATAAGTAAACTGCTCGTAATCACATACAACTTAAAAAGCCTAAAAGTTCTAAAGAAATGGTTTGATTGGAACTATTTCATTCATATGTGTGTTACTGTAAGTCATTTCTGTAGTGTATAGATTTGCAGAAATGCCTTCTAGAAAAATAAACAAAATTAAATTAACTATAACCTAATTGACGTTAATAAGGCATTGTCAGTGATAACATACTCTCTCATGATAATACAAAAACAAAGATTTTTGTTTTCGTAACACGTCTACCATCGAGTGAAGGATTACATTATAATCAATTCCAGCAGTTAAATAATCTGTTTATTACATTTTAATCCGTTTGTGCATGATTTTAACCGAAATTATTCGCTTTATTGAACGTTATCGGCGGGTGACGTCGACGTCAGCGACACTTTATCGAAGTCATAATTATGTTATTTTTTTGTGTTCGGAGTTAGTTAATAATATTTAGTGATTATGAATATTCTTTCACTGAGAAATCCTTTCACCCACAGACAACAACACTAACATGGCTGCTTTCAGCTTAATATCTTGTACATATGCCGCTGTACTTAGTTACAAGACAGAATAGTAAGATAAATGTAATGCTATTGTGCAGTTTTATTTTCTAGTCCTCGTTATATAATACAAAAATCACTAACATCTATGCTTTTATCTTAATATTGCCCGAAAATACTAAAGTCTGAATTAAAATGTGCATGTCTTGTCTGTTATGATTATAAGACAGCTAAAGTCCAGACTGAAGCGCAAATTTGTGTCTGGTTATATTCTTGTAAACAAATGTTAAAGTCTAGCTTGAAGTGCACATTACTGGTGATGTTTCTTAAAACACACACAAGTCTAGCTGTAAGTGCATATTTCTGGGGATGATTGTCATTAAACACTGAAAAAGGGATCCCTTGGAAGCAACAGACAAGAGATAAATGCAGCAGGCTTGGTTTTATTGAGTCCGTCCATGAGAGGTAATGTGATTTTGCAACACCTCTCACACCTCCTAGCACCGGCTTAAGCGATATTCTACTTTAAAGCCACACATAATGGGCTTGATGATCCCAAGGGACCAGTAAGTAATAAAACTGCTGATTTGTAGTCGGGGCAACTTTTTATGGCCGCCACACAACACTAAACAAACGCTAGTGTTAATGTCAATAAATACTGAAAAATGATATATAGGGTCCTATAGAAACCACAGCGTCCGAACGCAATGGCATCGTAGGTCCGCACTGTACTGCAAACAAGGACTAGAAACTACAATGAAAGAGACAAAAAACAACAGAAAGGGTGGTGAAGACAGGGTTACCGACTTGGAACGGTCAGTAGGCAATAAGGCCTAAAGTGATATATGCATTACCGCGTGTTCAAACTTCCGCCCGTTTCACCAAGTCATTAAAACGAAATTTAGAAACGAAACGTGCATGAAAAGTAACAAACGCACGTCAGAAATCGTATTGACAAGACATTTGCATACTGGTAATAAAGTTTATAAATTAAAAGTAATTGAAGCAAACAGGAAACCCAATGAAAAGGACAAATATAAGACAGGCATATCGTTATCTTTTTGATTGGTAGCTTTACCTAGGCGGGTTACCTTATTGGTGAAGTTCGCTTGCTCTTCATGCCTTCATATTCCTTCGGAGGTATTGGGGCCCAGTGAAATAACAACTGCCAATCAAATATTCCAACGTACATTTTGTGGAGGTGTTAAGTCACTACCGCCGTCATAGTAATGGCTGAAAGTGTCCTCTTGTATGATGTCTATTACAGGCACAACATTGTCGGTGTTGTTTGTCTTTATTCTTGCAAGTAAAAGTTCCAACCACCCTAACAGTAGGAGACACAAATGTATAAGCTTTCTATTTGCAGCTAGAGTCAGAAATGGCAAATGATCAACACGAGGGGAGATCAGTAAGCAACACGCGCAAATGCTTTGAATATACCATTTAGCAATATATATCGCTTTACAGCGAGTGTTAAATAATGGATGACGTCTATATTGCAATTTATCGGCTGTGGCAATTTCCATAAAACTTAGGGTGTATCTAAACTGATTAGATTTTTGTTGGAGAATTCTTAATTTGGGTTGTGTAAATGATTTCCTAAAATTGTTACAACTGTACGTGACATTATGATGAACACATGAACACTGAGTTCAAACGATCAAACTAAACGTCATGTTCCAAAATTCAAGATGTCAATGCAGTTAACTCTACAGTTGCTCACTAGAGCAGCACAATCACGATTAGTAGAAAAATTACGATTAGTAGAAAACTAATTTGCCATGCGATCCAAATATATTTATACAAATGCAGAAACGTGTTCACATTGCTTACTGATCATCCCTCGTCAAAGATGCGTTTTCTAGTGCTAACTAATCGGTAAGTATCTAGCATGCAACTACGGCGATACAAAATAAAATCAAACGTCTATATATATTACATTCACCTAAAACGAATCAGCGAAATTTATATATAATAAAAGCAAATCTTAGGGATCACAAAACAATTGTGATTTTCTATCAATGGAGAAAAGTATATATTTTGTTGAGTAAACCATTTATAAGAAAGCAACAAGCAAAAGCGAAACAACTAATGTTATATGTACCACATAATGCATTTCCTATATATGTAAATGACAACAGTATTAAGACTGCAACCTAACGTTTAATGTGTTCATGTATTTTGTATGAAATATGTATGAACTGTACATTTCGCAGATTTTGAAACAATATAACTCTTAGAATCGGAGAAAAATGTAACGTACACAAGTATCCAAAAGACATAAACAGTATAGCATTAGAGCGGAGCGTACATTAAGTACTAAAAGTAGCAATTGACCCCATATTTAAAGACCGAGACGTTTATAGAGAACGTTTGGTGAAATAAACCATTACTAAGTGCAACTCAAGGGTACCCATGCTACCAACAGGCATAAAACCCGCGTTTACTCCATGCAGTGATACAGATAGTGTCTGTAGTATCCCTCTGCCATTTGAGTCCCGAGAAGAATCTCTCGTTGACTCGGCATTATTTGTTGGCTTACAGGGGATACAAATATGCTTCAACCAACGCATTTATAACTCTACCTAAACGGCAGATAGTGCTTAAAATTCCTTCTGGCCTTTTCCGAATGGGGCACCAGATGCCAGTTAAACATTAACGACCAGGAAAAGCCTCCTGCTTGAGTATGGATCGCAGCTTGATACTGTAGCACAAATGTGTCGTCGTTTATGACGTCTATGACGGGTACCACCACATTACTGGCATTGAGCGATATTTCGTACAAAAGTGGTTCTAACCATCCTATTGTGCGGGGCGAAAGAAAAATCATTCATTAGTGTGAGGTAGAAATGTGTTCTCTGGCATAGATTACCGTCAGTTTTTTTTGCCATTCTCCAGGACAAAATGAGTAGCAACTCTGGTGGGAGGAGCAACTCTGGTGGGAGAAGCAACTCTGGTGGGAGGAGCAATCTTCTGGTGGGATGTTCTAACATGAATATTTTTCATTTTTATTTTGTTTTACTTTTTTTCTTTCCACTTACCTAATCCTAACTCTGACGCGTGCCAAAATAACTGACTGTAATTCATGCCAAAGTGTTCGTTGTGAGGAGTCAAAATATAATGGTCCTTTATTCACTGTGTATCATTAAATGCATATAATTCATTATTGTGTACGTTTAAGAAGAAACTATTTCATGAATATGTGTGGTAAAAGTAAAATGGTTCATTATTCATTGTGTATTATTAAATTCATATACATAATCTTGTGTGGAACGAATTACAGAATAAATGGTGTTTAACGTCACGTCGACACACAAACAAAGGTAATTTTGTATGCGAAATCCGATGGGAAAAAATATTATATTATTAAAAACTACGCTAAAGCTATACAATTAAAAGTATCTACAAATAAGGAATGATAGACTAATATATCAACTACGTATAACTCTAGATCAACAAATGCCTGTCAACGTGTATGCAGTATACAAACAAGTAAATATATATATATTCAAACAAGAACATACTACACTGAATTAAAAATCCTGATTTCTTTCAAGAAATCTTAAGTAATACTGAAATCTATTCTATCAAATAACTCTTAATATAACGGAGTGGAGGTGGAGTGGAGGTGGATGGAGGTGTCATAGGCAAAATCTTCACAATCTTACAAGATAATTATATTTATCCGCTGACGGTATACTGACCACAAACGATACACAATAGAAATAAGATATGAGTTTGATGGGTGAAAGTATCATAACATACTACTGTTGGAGATGAAATAATTCACATTTCTAATTTATTACACTGACTTATGTATTATGATCGCTATAACATCATCAATAATTCCAGAATCGTCCCAAAAGGTACGTGGCAAATAGACAATCTGAGTTGACTTTGACCATTTTAATGTTACAAATCCAGCGCTTTAATATTGAAAAGGGTGTACTGCCAAGCAACGGCTATTCATAACTGTCATATCTGGGCATTTCAATAGGAATTTCCCAGATGCTGATATAGTCAATAAACAACAGGTGAAAACAAGGGTTGTTACTCAGACTTTATAATCCATATATTTGACTATAACTAAAATTCGCATTGGTATTTACGGTTGATAAAAGAAAACGCGAAAAGTAGTAACATAGCCTAGCTGTACCAAAGAAAATAAAGTTGTTAATATACTTGTTATTACGAATTATTTTTGTATAGGGAAAAAGTCAGTTTATAATCAACGATAACACCGTAACCAGTTGTGCCCTATGTGCAATAGGCGTAACCGTTTGTACCCTTTGTGCAATAGGCGTAACCTGTTGTACATTAAGCGTATCCCGTTGTGAAAAGAGGTAGCATTATGTCCAATAGCCGATACCTTTAATGTTGATACGCAGCTTAGATATTTATATTGTGAATGTCTGTAAATAGTGAAAAGTGATAACTTGGAAGCAACAAACACAAACAAGAAAGAAAAGTAGCAGTCGTTAATTTTTCTTTTTATGACATGTATTATAAGGTGCAACACCTTTCACGCCCTCTGGCACCGGCACAAGCGGTATTTAAATGTACAGACTCAATGCTTGGACTTTGACCAGTAAGGCATTGACACATTGGCACTATTGATTTGTAGTCGGGGCGACTGTTGACAGCCGTCACATACCCTAAACAGTGTGCAATAAATACTGAAAAGAGGATCCCTTGCAAAAAACAAACACAAACAGAAAGAAAACTAGCAGACTAGGTTTTATTGAAAGTGTTCATAAGAGGTCATTTAAAGTGCAACAGCTCTCACGCCTCGGCACCGGCTTAATTGGTATTCTACTTTTAAAATATTCTAATTTAAAGCCGCAACGATTTGGCTTGATGATCCCGAGGACCAGAAAGTAATCACACTACCGATATATTGTCGGTGCAAATGGTTACAAATGTTTACAGTCGCCACACAGCACTAAACAGACACTAGTGTGAATATTAAAACGTATTGAAAAGGGGATCGAATACAAACAAGAGAGAACAGTAACAGACTATAAAGCAGACTATAAACTGACAAATATAAACTTGAGAATCATGGTTTTCTGCCATATCTTTCGTAAGTTGTGTCAATGGGGTTGGTTATGCTATACGAGAAAGATTAATTATTAATACAAAACACCGCTTGTTGCATGTTGTAGTTCTTAATTAAATACATAAATAAGAGAGCGTGTGCCGCATTTTGAAATGCCGCGTGGACGTGATCGTCGTTATACTGTTAATAGTGTCTACGATATCGGATAACATATACATACATGTTTATATTATTTGGATTTATAACAACTCGGACAATCATATAAACAATCTAAATCTTAATTAAAGTGGCTGAGATAGCCAATAACAGCCAACTTTTACAGCATATGTACACCTTCCTAAACCTACTGACGACGAGGTATATTATTATATAACTTAACCTATTTGGAGAATCCAAACTATATAGACACAAATAAACGGTTTTAACCAGCCTGGTCAAACCCTAAAATTGGAGCATCGAAATAAGAGTTACCAATACATAATTCATTTTACGCATACGCACTCTCGTGTTCAGTGTTATGTGTATTACTTTATTACATTACTTTATGACCTGAACACCTGGATAGGGTTTGGATAAATAATGTTGCCGTTATCTGGCGTGAAAGTCTTTTCTAACGCACTTGCCAAAAGTCATGCAATCCGATTGGTTGGCGTTCAAACATGTCCGACTATTACATAGTGCATAACCTATTGCAAATCCATTCAAGAGAGGTTCAGTCATCAAAATGCGCCGTCAATACTTTTTATTTCAATGCGTTTTATGTCAATACGTTTTATGTCAATACGTTTTATATGTCAATACGTTTTATGTCAATACGTTTTATGTCAATACGTTTTTTTTCAATGCGTTTAGGGGTAAAACTGTCAAAACCAATGGAGTGCGTTAGCAACGCGTTAGCAACGCTTAAACCAGTATTGAGATTTTGACTTTTGCGACGATATATCAGTCGCCATTAAACAAAATGTGCGACCATTTAACGACTGATATACCGTCGCGAAATTGAAGATGTCAATGCAGTTAACTCTACAGTTGCTCACTAGAGCAGCACAATCACGATTAGTAGAAAACCAATTTGCCATGCGATCGAAATATATTTATACAAGTGTAGAAATGTGTTCACATTGCTTACTGATCATCCCTCGTCAAAGATGCGTTTTCTAGTGCTAACTAATCGGTAAGTATCTAGCACGCAACTACGGCGATACAAAATAAAATCAAACGTCTATATATATTATATTCACCTAAAACGAATCAGCGTAATTCATATATAATAAAAGCAAATCTTAGGGATCACAAAACAATTGTGATTTTCTATCAATGGAGAAAAGTATATATTTTGTTGAGTAAACCATTTATAAGAAAGCAACAAGCAAAAGCGAAACAATTAATGTTATATGTACCACATAATGCATTTCCTATATATGTAAATAACAACAGTATTAAGACAGAGAATCATTTCACCATGCAACCTAAAGTTTAATGTGTTCATGTATTTTGTATGAAATGCTACTGTACATTTCGCAGATTTTGAAACAATATAACTCTTAGAATCGCAGGAAAATGTAACGTACACAAGTATCCAAAAGACATAAACAGTATAGCATTAGAGCGGAGCGTACATTTAGTACCAAACGTAGCAATTGACCCCATACGTTCATAGAGAACGTATGGTGAAATATACCATTCCTAAGTGCAACTCAAGGGTACCCATGTTACGGCTACCAAAACCCGCGTTTACTCCATGCAGTGATACAGATAACGTCTGTAGTTCTAAGTATTATAATCCCTCTGCCATATGAGTCCCAAGAAGAATCTCTCGTTGACTCGGCATTATTTGTGGTCTTACAGGGGATACAAATATGCTTCAACCGACGTATTTATAAAGATATATAAAAAGATCGGACAGGGAAAGTAGCATTCAAGGAGGACAGTCAACCACAAAACACAGAAACAAAGACGCAAACAGACAAACAAGAAGGCAAAAGTAATTACAAAGGCAAACGACATCACAAACACAAAAGGGTTGACAATAGGGCTACCGCCTTGGAACGGTCAGTGGCAAAGTAGGCCACTGGGGGGTTTAAACCGGTTCTAGGGTGCACCAAACCTCACACTTACCCTACTGCCATCCCATTAAAACAGGACAGTGTAAATAAAGAAATCCCCGCCATGATCTAATCTCTAACCAACAAGGCAGCATCAATAGGCAGTATAAGTAAAACACAAATATGCTCGTGTAAATATAATACAAAAACCAATAGCCTAGAAATTCACCATGAAGGTACTCAATGACTCGGCAGAAGCAAACGCAACAAGAGAATAAACCATTAAGGGCACGACAAGAAAGATCATAGACAAACATCAAACGCCACCGTCCCAATGGGATTTAGGTAGTCGTCATCATAGGATATAACTCTACCTAAACGGTAGATAGTGCTTAAAATTCCTTCTGGCCTTTTCCGAATGGGGCACTAGATGCCATTTAAATATTAACGACCAGGAAAAGCCTCCTGCTCGAGTATGGATCGCAGCTTGGTACTGTAGCGCAAATGTGTCGTCGTTTATTACGTCTATGACGGGTACCACCACATTACTGGCATTGAGCGATATTTCGTACAAAATTGGTTCTAACCATCCTATTGTGCGGGGTGAAAGAAAAAATCGTTCATTAGTGTGAGGTAGGAATGTGTTCTGTGGCATAGATTAACGTCATTTTTTTTTAACATTCGGCAGGGCCAGAGGAGGAGCAACTCCGGTGGGAGAAGCAACTCTGGTGGGAGGAGCAATCGTCTGTTGGGATGATCATACATGGAGATTTTTCACTTTTTTTTTGTTTAACTTTTTTTCTTTCCACTTACCCAATCCGAACTCTGACGCGTGTCAAAATAACTGACGGTAATCCATGCCAAAGTGTTCGTTGTGAGGAGTCAAAATATAATGGTCCTTTATTCATTGTGTATCATTAAATGCACATAACTCATTATTGTGTACGTTTAAGACCAACTATTTCATGAATATGTATGGTAAAAGTATAATGGTTCATTATTCATTGTGTATTATTAATTTCATATACATAATCTTGTGTGGACCGAAAGACAGAATAAATGGTGTTTAACGGCACGTCGACACACACACAAAGGTAATTTTGTATGCGAAATCCGATGAAAATAAAAGAAATCTATTATTAAAAACTACGCTAAAACTATACAAGTAAAACTATCTACAAATAAGGAATGATAGGCTAATATATCAACTACGTATAACTCTACATCGACAAATGCCTGTCAACAAGTATGCTGTATATAAACAAGTTAATATATATATATAAGAACATACTACACTGAATTAAAAAACCTGATTTCTTTCAAGAAATCTTAAGTAATACTGAAATATATTCTATCAAGTAACTCTTCATAGTATTGAAGTGCATGTGTCTTTGTCAAAATCTACAACATAATTATGTTTATCCGCTAACGGTGCTCTGATCACTTACAATACACAGTAGGAACAATATATGAGTGTGATGGGTGAAATGATCATAAAATACTACTGTTAATAATTCACATTTCTAATTTATTACACTGACTTATGTATTATGGTCTATAACATTATAAATACATCCCAGAATCGTCCCAAAAGGTATGTGGCAAATAGACAATCTGAGTTGACTTTGACCATTTTAATGTTACAAATCCAGCGCTTTAATATTGAAAAGGGTGTACTGCAAAACAACGTCTATTCAGAACTGTCACATCTGGGCATTTCAATAGGAATTTCCGAGATGCTGATATAATCAATAGTCAACAGGTGAAAACAAGGGTAGTTACTCAGACTTTATAATCCATATATGAAAAATCAAAATATTTGACTATAATTAAAATTCGCATTGGTGTTTAAAGTTGATAAAAGAAAGCACGAAAAGTAGTTACATAGCCTAGCTGCACCAAAGAAAATAAAGTTGTTAATATAATTTTTATTACAAATTATTTATGTACAAGGATAAAGTCAGTTTATAATCAACGATAAACCGAGTGGATCCTCTAGAATAAATGTTTATTGATTACTAATTGGCCAAATTAGTATAATGATGACATGCGAAAGTTGTGCAATAGGCGTATACGTGTGTTCATAATGCGTAACCTGTTGTGCCTTTTGTGCAATAGGTGTAACCTTTTTGTGCCATTTGTGCAATAGGCGTAACCAGTTGTGCCTCTGTGAAATAGGCGTAACCGTTTGAGCCCTTTGTGCAATAGGTGTAACCAGTTGTGCCCTCTGTACAATAGGCGTAACCGTTTGTGCCCTTTGTGCAATAGGCATAACCGTTTGATCCCTTTGTGCAATAGGTGTAACCGTTTGTGCCCTCTGTGTAATAGGCGTATCCGTTTGTGCAATATGCGTAACCAGTTGTGCCCTCTGTGCAATAGGCGTAACCTTTTGTGCAATAAGCGTATCCTGTTGTCCAAAAGTGGTAGCATTATGTCCAATAGGAGATACCTTTAATGTTGATAAGCAGCTTAGATATTCTTAAAAAAGTAAATAAATAATGATTTGAAAGGTTTTGTTTTAAATATATTTCAGTCGCAATGTTTAGAGTCTACTACTCGTACATTTCAGATTAACCAGTGAAAATATGCACGGTGTGTCTGTTAAAATAATGCCCTTATGTAAGTGGAATAATTATATAGAATACTTGTTTTGTGAGTTTAATAACACGGCTCCTTATTTGCTTTGCTCAATAGTATGGATATATTTTAGTTTTAAATATAGTTATAAAAATCGAACAGGAAAAGTAGCATTCAAGGACGACAGTCAATCATAAACACACACAGAAATCAGACGAATAAAATGCCAAATAAGACATCACAAACACAAAAGGGTTGACAATAGGGCTACCGCCTTGGAATGGTGGATATATTTTAGTTTTAAAGTTAAACGTGTTTTTAAAGTGTGATGTCCCTTGAGGTGGGTAACGAACGATTGCCAGGTAATTCTCTGATAAAAGGTGCTTAATTATAAATAGTATACTTTTGGAAAAGTTTTAACAAATATTGAAGATTTAATAATTGCAGTCATCCCGTAATGTTGTTTAATAAACGTTTACCCCTACAGAAGATATTAATATAAACGGTTATCCCTACAGAAGATATTAATATAAACGTTTACCCCAACAGAAGATATTAATATAAACGGTTACCCCTACAGAAGATATTAATATAAACGGTTATCCCTACAGAAGATATTAATATAAACGGTTACCCCTACAGAAGGTAGTAATATAAACGGTTACCCCAACAGAAGATATTAATATAAACGGTTATCCCTACAGAAGATATTAATATAAACGGTTATCCCTACAGAAGATAGTAATATAAAAGGTTATCCCTACAGAAGATATTAATATAAACGGTTATCCCTACAGAAGATATTAATATAAACGGTTATCCCTACAGAAGATAGTAATACAATTTCTTTTCAAATGTACGACTTGTTTGAAGTAATAATGTTCAAATGTGATATCTCTTTTCACAGCAAGATCGCCTTTAGTACGGATTTGTCCCACATGGTGGGGTTACTTGCGTCTGCTTCTACGTTGGCATAGTGCGACAAAAACTCCATTTACTGGGTTATGAACCAGAATGAGAGTGAGTTTGTCTCTTTAAAGACGCGATTTAAATGAATATATATCAATGGCATTCCATTCCAGCTAGCTACTCTATATTAAACTAGTCTAGCAAAGCATACACCATTCTACATTCTACCATGATATAAATAATAATATACGATTATAATATACTATCATTAAATCATCCAGCTAGTGTTTACTTGTATACACCATTTTGTCTGTTTGTGTTGGATCAAATTAGGTGTTTTTTTCTATCCGAATTCCAACATTATAACAATATGCAAGGTATTAAATATAAGGAAAGACGGCAATATGCACAATTAATAGATAGACGAACTTGATGTTTATCAAGAATTATTATAAATAAACATGTAAATAAATTATTGTAGAAACCGGTTAAGCATACTATTATTTAAAGAGACTGTACCTTCTGTGGTTTCACAATGAGAGTCCAGGAAAATTGCGACCTGGGCGGTGCAGTGATCGAATCCAATGAGCCTCGCTCTGATGAGACCAGATCTCTCTGGTGCACGATACAGGGAAACCTTGTCTTGTTTGTCTACGTAGTCTTGTAGGGGCTGTTGCAGGTGTTCTGAAGTGTAGAACATACATACTATGTTATAAATACATGTACTGTCCTGTGTTTCAATATAACGTATTTTAGACATAATAAAAAATGCTATTCAAAATAAAAACAATGAAAGTCACATATTTATAAAGAAAGAGTAAACAGTAATATATATATATATATATTGCGTGTCAAATTTCATCATGCATCCTTCGTGCAGGTGTTATACGTGACGATCACATGGGAATGTTCATTTACATCCACTGTTGAAATTAATTGTAAAAAGTATAAGCCGCTTCAAAACTTGTAACTTCCCATGTTGGTGTTATTCCATTAACTCCAAATAATGACTCTTTGTAGGTCTGCACACACAACACATTTCTTTCAAAGATATAACAAATCAGCGACAAACTGATTTTAAAAAAAAGCTTAACTTGGTTAACTGTCGTCCTTGAATGCTGTTTTCCCTGTCCGATATTTTTGTCTTTCTTGGTACAATCGCTGGTCGATGAAAGCGGTCTCAATTTCATGAACTGATTTGACATTGTTCTAGTTGATGCTGGGGTCAGATACTCATCCGCCGGTACATCCGCGAGTCCAGGTATGCTCTTAAACAGCATGGTAAGCTAGTTCTTTGTGTGCATAACTTCAAGCGTTTCCCATTGAAGGAGTTCCAGCGTTGAAGTAACGATGCTGGTATTCCTGTCGATCCATGTCTTATGACTTTATCTGCTTGTAAAGGATACAGTAACCGACAAGGTGGCGGGTGCTTGATACTACACTGTCAATGAGGTCATTTATGAATATCAATAATAACAACGCTTCCATAACAGGGGTATCCCGCTGACGACAGGTACCCAGTCTGAAGTAACACCATCTATCGGTACTTGCTGAAACCTGCTTGACAAGAAGGTTCGCATCCATAATAGTGTACTGCCTCTTATCCCATAGTGATCAAGTTTCTGAAACAGACGCGCAGGTGGAACTCTGTCGAACGCCTTCGAGAAATCTAGAATGATGAGATGTGCTGGACGCCGTTGTTTAGAGCTGAGACTTAATCGAGACCTAGTGTCAGAAGTTGTGTAGACCTTTCCAAGGCGGTAGCCCTATTGTCAACCCTTTTGTGTTTGTTATGTCTTATTTGGCCTTTTATTCATCTTTAAAGTTGTTCTTTGTTTCTGTGTGCGTTTGTGTTGACTGTCATCCTTAAATGCTACTTTTCTTCTTCGATTTTATATCTATATTTGTATTTGACAACTCATCCTTGCTCGGAACCCATGCTGGCTGTCGGTTAAACCCATGCTGGCTGTCGGTTAAACCCATGCTGGCTGTCGGTTAAACCCATGCTGGCTGTCGGTTAAACCCATGCTGGCTGTCGGTTAAACCCATGCTGGCTGTCGGTTAAACCCATGCTGGCTGTCGGTTAAACCCATGCTGGTTGTCGGTTAAACCCATGCTGGCTGTCGGTTAAACCCATGCTGGCTGTCGGTTAAACCCATGCTGGCTGTCGGTTAAACCCATGCTGGCTGTCGGTTAAACCCATGCTGGCTGTCGGTTAAACCCATGCTGGCTGTCGGTTAGCATGTGGTAAGCATCAATGTACTTCAGTATGTTGCTAGTTATACTGTGCTCCTGTAACTTACAGCTGCAGCTTGTGACGGAGACTGGCTATCATTTGTTATTATTTGCTTTATACTTCTCTTCTTTCTTGCCGCGACGTTTGCCATACTCTAGTATCGTGTAGTATATCTCCTCCAGCAGTAAGCATCCTCCAGTAGTATGTATCATTTAAACCGTCAACTTTTTCAATCCCACCATTTAATTACCACACACATTGACGGGTGAAGGCGAGAATATTGAAAGTATATATACCATAAAAACAATATATAATAGTTTCACGTTGAACCCTCGATATAGAACTAATAAGTTACTAAGTACATGTACAGTGAAGCCCATCACCAAATTTTGTAAATTTAAAATATTTACCAAAATCAGAGAAATCGTCAACTAAAATAACCTCTTTTAACATATTTGGATCGGATCGATCAATAACACTGTGAACGGTGCGTAGTAACGCACTCCAAGCCTCGTTGTGGAATATGATTATTACACAGGCGTCCGGAAGATTAGTCCCATACTCCAAAGTCTTGCATCTAAAATATAATAATAATAATAATAATAATAATAATAATCCAAATAATCAATAATTTTATGTGGTAACATGGGGTGGGAGAGGGAGAAGGTGAACATTTTCAGCTTTTGATTATTTATTTATTTATTTATTCATTTATCTGTTTGCTTCTCCGACTTTTTAATAGATAAAATACAAACTAAATAACTATTTTTAATATGGTAATATATTGTTTGGGGCGGGGGGCAAAACATACTCTGGTAACCCTCTGTCAGATTTTTGGGGGTGAGGCCTACCCTCTTCTCTCTGATCCCTACCCACCCCGCCCCCTGTTCCTGTTTCTTTATGAAATAAAATAAAGCGTTTTGAGGTGTTTTAATAGTCCTTTAAATGTTCTAGAACAAAATAGGAACAAAATTATCTCTCAGTTTATCCAGGGAGTAAGTACACTGAAAATACACCCTGTCGCTACATAAACCACACTCAGTCCACCTCCGGTTCCGTTTGAGAATTGATATCAAGTCCCTGATATGACAAAATAGCAAAGTGTTTTAGTATTACAAAGTGATATCCCATATAAATACAAATGCAACGCAATTTGTGATGCATATTATATTCTGTGACGCACTTGATGATAAGGTTGTTTTAAGATTCGTGTATTGTCTTTGTAAATTGCCATGAATTCTATAGGAAATTTACGAAGTTATAGAACTAACACATGTCTAAGTATTGTTTTACACAGACTTTGCAATAAAAAAAATTACATATCAATCTAGGTAGAAGGGATAATATGTTGAAAAATAATTCCATATACAATTTATGAAATCATATTTCATCTTTTTCAATATTCCTTTGTTATTAGTGTTTATGTATTTATTTATTTATTTGTTTGCTTCTCGCAATTTTTGATAAATAAAACAGAAACTAAATAACTATTTTTTCTATACTCAGTTTCAAAAGAAACTGGACACTTTGAAAATTGTACTTTATACCCTATCCTCTTTATCACGCAACAGTCCCTTAATGATTCGACCTATTGAAAAACAATTGACAACGTGATATTGGCAATGGAATGATAAAAGCGTTGGTACCAAACATGACATATTCATTTTGGAATTTGTCAATTTAATTCTTAAAAAAGCTCAGTATCCAATTTCTTAAGGCAACTGAGTATATATCAATTAGCTAATTGTATTTTTGGAGTCACAACACTTAATTTGGCAATGATATTGTTGTGGAGGTGGGTGGTGGGTGGGGGGGGGGGACATTCTCTGTCAAATATTGTCTGGGTGGAGGATACCCTGTTCTCTTTGATCCCTCCCCCTGTTGCTGTTCCTTGTCCCTTGTAATTGTGCATACCAAACTAGGTAGAAGGGATAAGATGTTGTAAAATAAATCCGTATACAATATATGAAATTCACATATCATCTTTCTCAATATTCCTATGATATTAGTACAAAATTACATCCCAATACAAGAACACACTGACAATTTCAGTGAATGGTCTGTGAACATTTTGAAAAAAAATAGTGTGTTGGCAAAAAAGGATGAATGGATTGTTGATAATTGGTGTTGTGTAATGGAAAAGTGAATGAAACAAAAGATTATTTAAACCTGTCATCCGGCTTTAAATATTCTACTATTTTGTCCTACTAGCTAGATGATATGTATATACTTCATATACAGATGTTATATTGCAAAACCTGTGTAAAAATACATAGAAATGTGTTTCTTCTATTGCTTTCCAAATTCTCAATATATTTCATTAGATGTAATGTGATTTACAACGGCAATACAATAACCTTAAACATGTTTTACAGCATGATAATTAATTTGTAATACATAGTATACAAATTTGAAAGGAAAGAAAGAGGTTCTTCACAAGTTAAGCTCATATCCTTATAAGGCTGATGTGTTAATATCAGTATTGACTTTGTTTAATTTATAAACATATATTTTCTTTGTATTATAAATGTATTGATCGTTAAAGAAATATAAAAAAGATCGGACAGGGAAAGTAGCATTCAAGGAGGACAGTCAAACACAAAACACAGAAACAAACACGCAAACAGACAAACAAGGAGGCAAAAGTAATAATAATTGCAAACGACATCACAAACACAAAAGGGTTGACAATAGGGCTACCGCCTTGGAACGGTCAGTGGCAAAGTAGGCCACTTGGGGTTGAAACCGGTTTTAGGGTGCACCAAACCTCACACTTACCCTACTGTCATCCCATTAAAACAGGAAAGCTACAGAGTGCCTATATCAATCGATTTATTCTTTGTAGGCGTGTCTTTATTTGTAACTTCATGTTCACCAGCTCATGTCGAAATCGGGTATTTAAGCGAGCAAATATAGCAAATATAGCGCAGGAAATCATTTACTGTATATACATCGACCAGTTTACATCGTAACAGTAATTTTTACAGAACAAAAAAGTTAGAGCTTCTTTCGGGGCTCGAACACACGACCTTCTGGTTTCAAGTCCGGTGCTCTGTCCGCTGAAATACAACGCTACTTGAGAAAGTAGTATACTAACTACCATATATTATGTGGCAAAATAACATATTTGAACGCAATTAAAGATGGATCAATAAATATGTAGTTCATATTGTCGCACGTGTAAATTAGCATTGCCTGGTGTAATATTGTATGTTATCAATATGAAACTAATACTTCGCCTCAAATCAACCAAATCTCGACTTGTTATTTAGCGCTTGATGAGTTTGTGTGCGCGCGCTTGTTATAACGTAATGCCTCTTTAGTGTTAAAAATGCTACAAGATACCAATAAATAGCAGTGGTCTAATGGTTCAGTGTACATCTTTCAAAACTTACAAGTGCAAGGCTGTGGTTCAAATCCCGTTCCGGGCAACTATTGTTTATCACGTATATTCTGGAGCCGTATATTTATCGATGTTATCTGTACGGAGACTAAATAAAAATGTGAAACGTTACGCATCGATTTCTGCTTATATACCGACTTTTGGGGTTGTTGTTCGATTTGAAACAACTTCACACATGACTCATTCATATTCATGAGTTATTACCAGTTAAAATAGGGACTGTACAGCTTTACGTGGTGTATATTTAGGCTTCGTTGGTTTCTGCGTTAGATTGTTTAAATGAAAAAGGCACACATACCGAACTTTAAGTCATCTCAGTGTTCGGAGCAAGATGTGTACGAATATGTGTGCCAGAATAAAACATTGCACAAGAAATAGTATATAACGCGTGATGACAAATAAAACACCTCTAACTATAGACTGGTGATTTACGGGTTTGTAGATTTCAAAGAACCGTTTAATAAATTGTTTTCTCATGATACTTTTGTTTTTCTTAAGAGCAAGAATGACGTTGGAACTGATATAATATAAACACAAATTACACTGTTCCACTAAAAATAAGTATAAAAGTCGATCAGGAAGTGCAATTTTCACGGAACACAGTAAACCCACAAACACCAAAAAGACAAACATGAACGGCAATGTTAACACAGAATAAAGGCATATGACGTCACAAACACTGAAAGGGTTGACAATAGGGCTACCGCCTTGGAACGCTCAGTGGCAAAAAAGGCCACTGGGGGTTTAAACCAGGTTATATGGTGCACTAAACCTCACACTTACCCTACTGTCATCCCAATAAAACGGGACAGTGTAAATAAAGAAATACCCGCCATGAAATATTCTCTAACCAACAAGACAGCATTAATAGGCAATAAAAGCATAGAAAGCCACAAAGAAGGTACTCAATGACTTGGCAGAAGACAAAGCAACAACAGAATAGACCATTTAGGGTCCACAGCCCATCTCGGTGTTTAAATAAGCCATCTCGCTGAGACCAGACTCTATCTTTGTTGTAGCATGGTGTACTTAGTAACACTGTGACGTCATAGTGACCGTACTCTAAATTCCAATATCCGGTAGTTGTAGAACGGCATAGCCACGCCCCTTTAGTTACCCGAAATTTAACGATTTAATGCTCTGCATTCATCAAAGGAAATGTCACCGACCATGCTACAACTATTACATGATACACGGGCAAATTAGTGTGAGGTTGAAATTCCGGGTCGACGTATGCTTACATAAATATGTTAATGGACATCAACGGACTATTGATACTTATTTTTAAAGACGACCAGAAACATCCTGAACGTGATTAGAATGTCTATGAATTGTTCGTATAATATATCCCGACAGTGGCATGTCATAGATGAGTTAATGGGAAACATATGTATGCGGTATTACTGAACAGAGCTTCGTTTGGACATATTTGATTTGGAGATTGCAGACACCATTCTCTTGTGAAAACATTAAATAAATTAACACATTGAAAAAGCTGACTCGGGAGCTTTTAAAGAAACATTTTCTGGTGTCAGACGTGTTGGTAGCGATGGGGTAGTAATTGCTCCCCGTGATAAACAGATGAATTCTACTTATGTTTATTGTTTAACTTGTTTAATTGGATTCAATAATGTCCAAGTGCCCACGTAATCGTGAACAGTATATCCTTAATTTTGTTATATGTTTAAGAGTGTTTATGTAACCTATGAAGGACAGGTTGTTGGGTTAAAGAAACACACCTCCTAAAGCGAGTATGCTGCGAAACGAGAATTATTAAATAGACAGAATCAATCCAAATACTACGGTGTCCCGTTAGGGCGATGTTACCATCGCATATTACCATCGAGCATCGACCTAGGTCGATGGTCGATGGTAAGATGCGATGGTCGATGGTAAGATGCGATGGTAAGATGCGATGGTCGATGATAAGATGCGATGGTAAAATGCGATGGTCGATCGTAAGATGCGATGGTCGATGGTAAGATGCGGTGGTAAGATGCAATGGTCGATGGTAAGATGCGATGGTAACATGGCCCTAACAGGACAACGTAAAATACAACTGAAAACAGTCTAAACGTGCATCAGTTCAATAAGAAATATGCACAAACACATTAAACTGAGCCGCGGGTTACCTTCTATTTAATTGTCGTTTATGAACATGTTTGAACTAACAATTTCGACGAATCGGCGGGGTTTGTTTGTAAACTCATAAATAAATATTAATTCATATATAGAGGTCATATTACTAGCTGCTGTACACACAATTCAATAAAAGTGTACTTTTTGATGGGATGTACTTTTATTTATACTCTTGTCAATTTGATCGCTGAAGACATGATAATAACGAGGTTGTGTACACTTACAATCGATTTAAGCTAACAAGTGGGCCTTATTGCCTACTGACCGTTCTAAGCCGGTAACCCTGCCTTCAAAACTATTTTTGTTGTGTATTGTCCTTTTCATTGTATAGTTAATTTGCTGTTGTGTGTGGTACAGTACGGGTCTACGGTGTGTGTCATTGCGTTTGGGTGCTGTGATTTCTCAATAATTGAGTATTGCCCCAACGTAGCATATGAATTAAAACTCATGATTTATAAAACAACAATAATAATCCGAGATGTCAGATTCCAGACCAAACTATTCAATCACAAATTATCAATCGGACGAATCGCGGATATAATGTGAGTGGGTGGAGTATCCTGTCAAGTGTCTACGGCGTGGTATTCCAGTATGGAAGCACTATGGGACTGAGCATTAAGCTCATTGCTACAAGACTCCGACGTTATTATTGAAAGATAGGTAAATGAGACGCTAAATCCCATACATAAATACATACATATTCTTCAAAATCATCTCCAGTCCCTGTGTGAGGTGTAAGGTGTCAATGACAAATTAAACATATAATACATACTGAAAAGAGGGAAAAGAAGCAGACTCGGTTTTATTGAGTCTGTTCATGAGAGGTAATATGAAGTGCAACACCTCCAACGCCCCACTACAACCGGCTTATGCGGTATTCTACATTAAAGCCACAAACTTTGGGTTTGATGGTCCCAAAGAACCAGTAAGTAATAACACTACAGATATACAGCTTCAAATAGTCTTACTCGGGATCTCGTACATCAGGCAGCGTCCTATGCAAGGATATCATGTCGCTGGCGTAGCGGTTAAAGGCGTTGTCCCTCCAGCCCTTATCGAAATCGACAGTCTGCTCTTTCGTCAATAGTTTTTTATCGATTATCACGGGCTTCCCCATTTCACCTTGCAAAGGAAAATAAAGTTAACGGAGAAAGCCTACAGAATGAAACTAGAAAATTAATATAAGTATAAACATATTCTGATAAGTTCTACTTGACAAAATCACTGTTATTCCACAAGTCCGACACCAAAATGCGTTTACATTATGTAACATAGAAATCCGAAATGAATAAAACGAATGCGTGTTCATCATGTTTCGACGCTCGCTTTTTTGTTCTTGATGTTGTATTTTCATTCACTTCTTGGAGAACCGTTATGTTATGAGGCGCACACGTACGAATATGTGATCTTAAAATGTATAATAACAACTGAAAATGAACTTTCCGAAGAGTTTTTATATTAAATATAAGTATATTTCTAAACTATCAGATGGAGGTGATTACGATGTAGACCTTTACAATGTAAATCTACGTCTACCGACGATTTTCCAAGAATTGGTGAAACATATAATATAAAAAGAGCAAGAAAATGCAAGCGACTATTGATAAAGCAAGATACATACATATCTGTGTTGGTCATGATCACTTTCATACTATCTTTGCTAAACTTGTTAAAAGGTTGAACAAAAGAGGTTATGACCCTATCATTTTGCAACGCTCTGTATGCTTGGTGGTGGACCCCCTATTTACAGTTCGTCACTATGCTTTCCTCTTTAATTGTGCGATGACCGAACAGGCTGTGGACCCTATGATGGCGTCTATCTAAATCCCAAAAAGGACGATGACGTTTGATATTTGTCTGCAATCTTGTCTTGTCGTGCCCTCAGTGATTTATTCTATTGTTGCTCTGGCTTCTGCCAAGTCATTGAGTACCTTCTTTGTGGCTTTCTAGGCTATTTTTTTGTATTTATATATACACGAGCATCTTTGTGTTTGACTTATATTGCCTATTAATGCTGCCTTGTTGGTTAGAGAATAGTTCATGGCGGGGATTTCTTTATTTACACTGTTCCGTTTTATTGGGTTGACAGTAGGGTAAATGTGAGGTTTGGTGCACCCTAGAACCTGGTTTAAACCCCCAGCGGCCTTTTTTGCCACTGACCGTTCCAAGCGGTAGCCCTATTGTCAATCCTTTTTTTGTTTGTGATGTCTTATTTGGCCTTTTATTCATCTTTAAGTTTATTCTTTGTTTCAGTGTGTGTTTGTGGTTGACTGTCGTCCTTGAATGCTGCTTTTCCTGTTCGATTTTTATATCTATATTAACACTGGGCCATATTGCCTACTAACCGTTCCTGTTTTCACAACACTTTGTGTGGTGTATTAATTGTATAGTTCAATTGCTCTTTTTGCTCTTTGTTTGTGGTTCAGTGCAAATCTATGGTACCATATCGTTTGGGTGCTGAGATTTATATTGGACATTTTTCTCATTTTGATATGAGTAAAACAAAGTTCGTTTTATTTATTTTGGACTACTTTATAACATAACGCAAATGTTTCTTAGCATCGGACATGTGAGATAACAGTGTATTTGTCAGGTTTGATGTCATGTCGGACTTATTAGTCAAACACACGTTAGATCTTTTTAAACGATTCTATTCTGGAAGCATATCCCTTAAGGTCACAGACAACAATTGATTTCCCCATAGGCACGTGGCGTTTTGGTGCAATAATGCATGATACGTTGACGTCACGTTTTGGAGCTAACGTTTGTCTGACTTCGTAATATGAATTATGTTTAACGCCTTTGACTTTAAAGGGGTTGATGCACTATTTTCAAACAATGGTTATTTCAACGGGCTCTGAAAAACTCGAAAAAATCTGAAAGAATTATCAAAATGCCATGAAAAGTAAGTATGACCTATTGAAAATTTGCAAAGAAACACAAATGGGGGCGGCCATCTTTGAACGATGACGTCATCGCGCCTTTTTACCATATTGGCATACTCATCAAATGTCTAAAGAAAATCACTGAAAATGAAAAATAAGCAAATAATTTTGTACATTTTACAGGTGTATATTTTGTCAATATGCCATATAAAGTAAAAAGGCGCGATGACGTAATCGTTCCAAGATGGCCGCCTCCATTTATGTTATTGCAAATATTCAATAGGATATATCTCATTTAGTTTTCATTATTCCAGCTATTTTTAAGGTTGTCAGAGCCCTTTTAAATAAATCTTGTTTGAAAATAGTGCATCAACCTCTTTATTGTTATTGAATAAAAATGTCCGTTAAATTAAAAATATTCATAAATCGTTTCATAAGTCTGATATGGAATGGGTACTCATTTAAGATTCTATACTATATATCTGACAACATTCGCAACGAAAAAAACTAATGTGTTACTAGTCTTGTCCAGTTTATAAGATTATCTAAAATGCTATGCTTTCAAGTCGAAGAAATATTCCATTAATTGCTATTGAAGTTTGATTAATTTTAACATGTATGATCTATTCATGACAATTCGAAAGTTTGTTAATAATATCTTGCTGAGCACCAAAGTATACATAAACACTTACTGCATGATATACAATAAACTATGGTAAGTATTTGGAAAATGTTAAGTGTACTACCAGGTCCGTTTTTGTCAGCTTCTGCTTCTTTTGGATCCTTAGGTGGTGCAAGTTGTGCTTCAGCTTCAGCTTCCTCCTTATTATCTTTTTCGTTATCGTTTTCTCCATCGCCTTTAACTTTGTCTTCATTAACTACATCTTGTTGATCATTATTGTCTCTAGAGACGTTTTTAATGGCGTCGTTGTTAACGGCGTTATCTGGTACTTTGTTGATATCAGCCTCTTTATCTGCTTTATTATTCCCATCTTGACCTTTATCTGCGTTTAATTCGTTTATCACATTTTCCTGATCGTTACCTTGTTTATTTAGATTTTGAGATTCACTTTTTATTACAATATTGGGTAAATTGTCTTGTTTGTTGTTTTCATTATAGTTATTTGGAATCTGCTCTAATGGTAAATCAGCCTTTACCTCAACTTTAAGCTTATCATCATCCGGATGAAATGGAATAATAACTTTCGATTCCTCATTAGGTTCAATTTTACCTCTTCCCATTTCTATAACTCCGAGTTTAGTTCTGTCTTCTTCTGTTTCCATTAATGATGTGAAAACCAACGTTCCTACCCAGAACAAGGCAACAACTACAGCTAGTCTTATTATTAATCGTTTCAGATATCTCGCAGGCAACATCTTGGAGGTATTTAAAGGTAATGTGTAGTTTTACACACAAGTGTTTACAGTTTAAAGGGTGTTCAGAGTGTGTTCAAAAGGCTTTAAAGGATGTGATGCCATGTATAGTCTGAAAATATACAGAAAAGTTAAAAAGTGAGTTTCATAAAACAGATGATATACTACTCAAAATTGTCTAAGGATAACTTTTTGCTGTCTAAATTTCTTGCAGAAATAAATAGCATTATTTCTATTTTACATGAAGTTAAGTATGGAACGCCAAATTAACATCAAGTTGAATTGAACCTCTCTCCAATTTAATTGAACCTGTCCTCAATTTAATTAGACCTCTCTTCAATTGAATTAGATCTCTCTTCAATTGAATTAGACCTCTCTTCAAATCTTTGAAGAGATGTTCAAGTAATTGAGTTTAAAAACTCAATTATTTGAAGAGAGGTCTAATTCAATTGAAGAGAGGTTCAATTCAATTAAAGAGAGGTCTAATTCAATTGAAGAGAGGTCTAATTCTGTATTGGAATTGAATCTATCTTCAATTGAATTGAACATCTCTTCAAATGTATTAGACCTCTCTTCAATTGAATTAAACCTCTCTTAAATTGAATAAGACCTCTCTTCAATTGAATTGAACCTCTCCTCAATTGAATTAGACCCCTCTTCAATTGAATTAAACCTCTCTTCAATTGAATTAGACCGAGGTTCAATTCAGGTGTTATTGAAGAGAGGTCTAATTCAATTGAAGAGAGGTCTAATTCAAATGAAGAGGGGTTCAATTCCAATATTGAATTATACCTCTCTTCAATTGCATTAGACATCTCTTCAATTGAATTAGACCTCTCCCCAAATAATTCAAGACAGGTTCAATTACTTGAGTTTATGTTAATTTGGCGTTCCATAAGTAAAAAGAGAAAAATCTCAAATGGTTCATATGATATGGGTATCCTATTAAAAGGTCGATGACATAAAAAAAAGTTCTATGGTGCACCACACCTCACAATTAAGATCGATTTGAGTTACGTCTCAATGACAATAGTAGCAGCGTATAATTAACTGTAAGTTTGTTTCTTTTTTTTCTTTCTTTTTTTAAAATAAGTATGGGTAACAACTATTGCGATAAACAATATTAAATAGAGGATATTACATGAGTGCCTGTTTACCATATGTTTATTAAACGAGTTGGATAACATTATATGATGCGACAATGTCCAGCGAGTTTAATAAATTCAATGGCACGAATGTGAAATTCTATTTATTACATAACTCAATAAAAGCCTCAATTGCATAAACTCCATAACAACCTCAATTACATAACTCAATAAAAGCCTCAATTATATAACTCAATAAAAGCCGCAATTATATAACTCAATAAAAGCCGCAATTACATAACTCAATAAAAGCCGCAATTACATAACTCAATAAAAGCCGCAATTACATAACTCCATAAAAGCCTCAATTACATAACTCAATAAAAGCCTCAATTACATAACTCAATAAAAGCCTCAATTACATAACTCAATAAAAGCCTCAATTATATAACTCAATAAAAGCCGCAATTATATAACTCAATAAAAGCCTCAATTACATAACGCAATAATTATTTAACTCAATAAAAGCCGCAATTACATAACTCCATAAAAGCCTCAATTACATAACTGCATAAAAGCCTCATAAGGAATGTTTGTTATTCGGTGTAGATGCCTGTCGATAATGTACTTGTCTGAGTGTAGGATAACGCCATATGTTGACTTGGTCTTTTGTTTTCTTTTGTCTGTATAAATGAATGCTTACCAACAGGTTTCTATTGTGCAATTCTCTGCTATGGTGTGTCTGCACGTATGATTTTATATATAACTTAAGGTTTCTAAAGTATATAGTTATGTCTAACAAAAACGATTTTTTCAGATTGTAAAACTCCTAAATTGGACATTAATTATGTTTACCTACTGTTATATTGCATTTTTGTGACGTTATCGGGCCCAACCACTGTGCACAGCGGATCAAATGGCATTTAGATTAATAATATATTGATATCGTTAGGTATATTGCTAACTTTAAGTGTTGAAATGTTATGCTAACGTTAAGTATTGAAATGCTAACTTTAAATATTAAAATCGAATCTCACTGGGAGCTCGACGTGTGTAAGTGAGGAAGTGTCGATTCTTATGGCGAGAGGTGTACAGTACTGGTTCTACCCAGGAAAAATGGGTGGTCTGCCTCCACCACAAAAAATCGACCGTCATATATAACCTTACATGTGTTGAAAATGACGGCGTAAAACACCATACAAACAAACAAACAAACAAACAAACAAACAAACAAACAAACAAAAGTATTGAAATAGTTTGCTAACGTTAGGTATAGGCATAGATTGCTAATGTTAGGTGTTCTCAATATATTGCTAACGTTTAAGTGTGGAAATAAATTGCTAACGTTAAGTATGGAAATGTATCGCTAACGTTAAGTATGGAAATGTATTGCTAACGTTAAGTATGGAAATGTATTGAGTATGGAAATGTATTGCTAGCGTTAAGTATGGAAATGTATTGAGTATGGAAATGTATTGCTAACGTTAAGTATGGAAATGTATTGCTAGCGTTAATTATGGAAATGTATTGCTAACGTTAAGTATGGCAATGTATTGCTAACGTTAAGAATGGAAATGTATTGAGTATGGAAATGTACTGTTAACGTTAAGTATGGAAATGTATTGCTAGCGTTAATTATGAAAATGTATTGCTAACGTTAAGTATGGAAATGTATTGCTAGCGTTAAGTATGGAAATGTATTGCTAGCGTTAAGTATGGAAATGTATTGCTAACGTTAAGTATGAAAATGTATTGCTAGTGTTAATTATGGAAAAGTATTGCTAACGTTAAGTATGGAAATGTATTGAGTATGGAAATGTATTGCTAACGTTAAGTATGGAAATGTATTGCTAGCTTTAATTATGGAAATGTATTGCTAACGTTAAGTATGGAAATGTATTGCTAGCGTTAAGTATGGAAATGTATTGCTAGCGTTAAGTATGGAAATGTATTGCTAACGTTAAGTATGGAAATGTATTGAGTATGGAAATGTATTGCTAACGTTAAGTATGGAAATGTATTGCTAGCGTTAATTATGGAAATGTATTGCTAACGTTAAGTATGGAAATGTATTGCTAGCGTTAAGTATGGAAATGTATTGCTAGCGTTAAGTATGGAAATGTATTGCTAACGTTAAGTATGGAAATGTATTGCTAGCGTTAAGTATGGAAATGTATTGCTAGCGTTAAGTATGGAAATGTATTGCTAACGTTAAGTATGGAAATGTATTGCTAGCGTTAAGCGTTCCCAATATATTGCCAACGTCAAGGTTGGAAATATATTGCGAATGTTAAGTGTTAAAATATATTGCTTATGTTAAATGTTGAAATATACGTTAAGTGTTAAAATGCATTGCACAATTTAAGTGTTGAAAATATTGCTAACGTTAAGTGTTGAAATATATTGCTAACGTTAAGTGTTAAATGCTTTGATCAATGCAATGGTTGTACGTATTTCCCTGAATACTTGATGTGTATATTCCTATCAGTTGATACACTGTATAAATTACCCACGAAACGAGTGCTTTCAAACAGAGTTCGTGGTGGTGTAGTTGTAGTATCAACATGCACCCTCGTGTTATGGTAACGTTGCAACGACGTATGACATTCGCGCATATTAAACTTTAAGACGAGTGTTTGTTTTCATTTTTAAAGTATGCAGTAGATGTTGAAGGGTCGTTGTTGTTTTGTTGTTGTATTTCGTGAAGATGTAAGCTGTTCAATACAACACAACTTCAGTTATAAGATACCAATGTAAAATGTAACAAGTAAAGCGTTTTATACAATAGCCATTTAACACGCATCGTTGAACAAACATCATTCTATAATAATTCCATATTTCAGGTCTATATTTTGAAAAATTAAAGTTCATAAGAATTTCCAGATCGACCCTCGTTATCGGAAAATAATACTTTATCCACTTAGAAACTTATACATAATGAGAATAGTAAACCTCATTTTGTAAGATAACACAATCGAAATTAACCTTCAGTGTTAATCCGTGTTAATCCCAATCATGGTTCACTTTTAAAAGCTCATAACACTTATATAGCCTACCTTAGACTTTTACGTTTCTCAAACGTTATTATAACGAAATATCCATTTTTGTTTCAATATTAAACTCTTTTTATCCGATATTAAACATACTGAGACTCTTTTGTGAACACTAATCCCGCTCACGTGGCGATGCAAAAGTCAGGTGAGGGGGCATTCCAAAAGATAAAAAAGTGACCATATTTCTCGGCTGTGTAAAGGAGAATCTCCGAAAACTGTTCATTAATTTAGAGACACGTCAGATACAGGTAAGGCACGTGTGTAGCTGTAGGTTACAGTACCCTATTGCAAAATGATTGGCTGAAAAGGTAAATGGAAAGATATGTCTAATGCATACATAAGCCTCGTTATGATTGGATGAGAGACTATAGGTGGGACATTATGTCTACTTGAATTTGTTATTTGTTTCTGATTATTAGTCAACATAGGTTTCATTCATATGATTTTGTTCTATGATATGGCGGAGTAAAAAGGCAAGTGTGTGATTTTCATAAAATTGTTTGGGGATTCCCTCAAATTGTAGGGTCAGCACCTTCGGACACATGGCAGTGGCATTAAAAATAGGTCGTCGCCTAAAAAGAAGTTACTTTTTACACGTATCTAAGTTGCATCTGTGCAACAGGGTAAGCAAAGGCAAGCCTGGGGGTTTGTTAGCATGTAAGATGGGGAAAAAATTAACCAGTAAGTCTATGAAAAATGCAATAGTGGTCTATGACCTGTACGTTTTGCTATATAATGTATTGTAAACACAATTGGTGACGGCACTACTATGTTTTAATTCTCCTTATATCTTATTATATTGGATACATCCGCATAATTTAAAATGTTCGTAGACACAGTAGTTGCACTATTATAAATATATAAATTAAGTAAATGGTCATTTTATATACAGTATTGTTTCGGTCATTCGCAACATCTTAAATCAATTCATGGAATCGTTTCTCAAATAATAATGACAGGAATCCATATTAATAACGTCATACAACTATGGCGGCGCCCTAGATCACAGAAGATTCCCAAAAGGCTTTAACAGTCAAAATCAATATAACATCAAAGGTTTTGCTATGTCATTAAATCGAATGTTCTATCTATAGTGTATTTACATGAACGTGATCATTTTAACGTTATATGTATTGTAATAACCAACATGCAACGAACTCATACATCAACATATTTGGTTAACAGTTAAATTGTTTAAACAGCAACAGTGCACTATTTTCTGTCCCGTTGACTTCCGGCTAACACATTTAACTAATTTCAAGATTTAGTCCGTCGAAATACATGCGAGTCATGATCCCCATTGATTGTCGTTTCGGTATATTTATAGTCTGTGCAGTTGAAGGTCCTACCTGTCTTTATTTTGTCCTGCTTGCATTTAAATATCAATATACCGTTTGAATGACCCACACACTTATAATATACTGAAGCGAAAAAGAAACGCAATTCTAGAATTTCCGCTATATATTGTATATACTGCACACTTAATTCCACATAATATTCCAAAGAAATCCCAAGATGTTATTTAAAAAAAAATTGCAGTTTGTTAGGTTAGAGAAAGGACACAACTGTGATATTGTAGACGTGTTAATCACAGTACACATTGTAACAAGAAATTCATAAATGTTGAAGTTCCTCTTTGAAACATTGAGCAATTTCAGTACTGTATTTGACGTAAATAGTTTGCAAAATGTTGCATCTTAAGGTTGCTCACATGCTTGAGCCAAACGCGTACTCTGTCAATAATGAAACATGGAAACTTTGAATGAATATTATTTGCTGTGTTTTGTTTTGTTTTAGTATTTTTTCCGAACGGAAAGGTCTTACGTAGCCATGTACCATTCGATTAACAGCAGCATAGTGTACATACAATATGTAGTGGAAATTCGCGAGTTGCGTTTCTTTTGGGCTTCAGTATATTAATTACAATTGCATTCTGTTTATTAAAAGACTGATAACATCTGGTATTGATTTCAATTGTAAAGTAAGTTGGCGGGGGCCCATCTGTTGCCGCCTCTCGTGTTCTGTCCGATATTGGATCAATATTATATATCCGTCACTCGTGTTTTGTGAGTATATATATAATCTGTGTATTGGTTTGTCGTGTATACCGGATAAAGGACATCCGCGTAAAATATAACAGAGCTGTAAAATATCTTCGAGAAAGGCCACGCGCATCAACAATAACGCCGATAACATCAACAGCTGCATGCAAGACGTCATTGTGTAATAAACTGCAAAACATTAATAGCTGGCGACGTCTATGGCAAGCCAATTGTCCAATAATTACGTGAACACAACACACATGTTCACGGTCGAAAAACTAGGATTAACGATCGATAAACTAAGTTTTTCGAACGTAAAACCAGGTTTATCGAATACTTACTTATATTTTCGAGCGAAAACATAGGATAACGGGCGTAAACCATAGTTTACGCTCGTGAACCCATGTTTACGTTCGATAAACTAGGTTTCTCGATTGAACTAAGCATTTCGGTCGTTATCCTAAGTTCACGAGCGTGAACCTGGGTTCACGAGCGTGAACCATAGTTTACGAACGTGAACCTATGTTTACGACCGTGAACTTGGGTTTACGACCGTGAACATGGGTTTACGACCTTGAACATAGGTTCACGCTCGTGAACATAGGATAACGACCGAACATCATAGATTTGTTCGAGAGACCTAGTTTATCGAACGTAAACCTAGGTTCACGTTCGTAAACTATGGTTCACGCTCGTAAACCCAAGTTCACGATCGTAAACATAGGTTCACGTTCGTAAACTATGGTTCACGGTCGTAAACATAGGTTCACGTCCGTAAACTATGGTTCACGGTCGTAAATCTAGGTTCACGTTCGTAAACTATGGTTCACGATCGTAAACCTAGGTTTACTCTCGTAAACTATAGTTCACGTTCGTAAACTATGGTTCACAGTCGTGATTGTCTATGCTCGTAAATCACAGATACCGGTCCAAAAGCATAGTTACAAGTCGATAAACCCGGTTTTACGAGCGTGAACCTATGTTTACGAGCGTAAACCATAGTTTACGAGCGTAAACTATAGTTCACGGTTGTAAACATAGGTTTACGTCCATAAACTATGGTTCACGCTCGTAAACATAGGTTCACGTTCGTAAACTATGGTTCACGGTCGTAAACTATGGTTCACAGTCGTAAACATAGGTTCACGGTCGTAAACATAGGTTCATGGTCGTGAACCCATGTTCACGCCCGAAATTCATAGTTGTTTTGATAATCCTAGTATATCGACCGTAAACCATGGTTTACGTTCGATAAACTAGGTTTCTCGATTGAACTATGAATTTCGGTCGTTATCCTATGTTTACGAGCGTGAACCGGGTTTCACGAGCGTGAACCATAGTTTACGAATGTAAACCTATGTTTACGACCGTGAACTTGGGTTTACGAGTGTAAACCTACGTTTACGAGCGTAAACCTAAGTTTACGAGCGTGAACTATGGTTTACGGACGTTATCCTATGTTTTCGCTCGAAAGTATAGGTTAACATGCTTTTACGTTCGAAAAACCTAGTTTATCGATCGTTAATCCTAGTTTTTCGACCGTAAACCAAGGTTCACGTAATTATTGGACAATTGGCTTGCCATAGACGTCAACGCACAAAGTGTCCGTGCTATGCAGTATAAGGAATCAAACGTAGGTATACTTGGTAAAGCCTCGGTCCCGATAAAAAGCATAGTTATATCTCGTGTCTTCCCGATCTTCACCGCATACCCATGAAAGACTATTATAAACTAACATTGAATGTGTAATTACAATAGGTATGTCAGGTAAGCATCAGAACAGTTACCGAAAAAAATCATGTGGCTATTCATCACACAACACTACGCATGGGTTACTGTTACTGAGACCATGCACCGCTGGCCGTTGAATGGTATGCAAATACCACAATGAAAGTTCCATGTTCACCGTCATATGCATACCGTCTTCGGATTGGCTCAACATTTCGTACTATTGGCATTTTAAATATTGAGTTCTGCTCAGCCCGGGGCTAGAGGGTGTGAACGGTAGATAGCATTATGACCACCGTTCATGAACAGTCTCAATCAAACGTAGAATGCAATATATTTTATATTAATCGTGTTCGACGATTTCCAAATTTCTCAATTCATACTCTTTTTACTGAATGTTCGCCACTATGCTTTCCTCTTTGACCCGACATAGTTTGGACAATACCTAAATCCTGATAATGTAGTAAACGTATACTGATAACAATAAGTTTAGCAAATACATTGCATGGCAAATTCATTTGCGCATATGTAGCAGGATCAAGATTTGATCTATTCTCCAAACCTTAAATGGAGCAAGCTGCATTAATACCTGTTTGAAGATTGTTACTATTTTTAGACTGGTTTTCCAATAGTGTACATTGTGTTTTATTATGTTAATCTGGTTGTGTAATAGCCACAGTTTGGCGGGAAATTTGATCATGTGACTTGTTGTGTTGGGTAAAGTTCTTGGCAGTTGACAGCCATCTTTATTAAGGAAAAATCATGTTGGAAAGTTATGAAAGTTTTCCTGAATTTATACATTCTTGAAAATGGTTGGTAGTGGTTGACTGAGTTTAAAGGATGGATTACTGATTTGCTGAGGTTGGTATAGAACTGGTTATGAAATGATTGGAATTGTTCAAGTCGCGCAGATTGTTTTGATTCGGATCAGGTTATCTTATGTTTTCGCGCAATTCAGTAAAGTTGATTTGAGATCGCGCAGGATTGATATTTCCTTTCTTGCTAACACTTTTGCATGAACATGTTTTGCACTTTGATTTACAGCGCTAACCATCACAGTACAGTGAGAGAGATAGGATGACCATTGATTGACACAACACCTATGTACACAGGGACTTGTTCCATAAACCTGTAAGTATATAATAGACCAACCAAGCCTAGATATCCCTGTGTTTAAGGTCAGAGCACCTGATGGCAGGATTAGAACTTTTCACAGAAACAACTTGTTACTACTAAGAACCACAGACACTGAACCAGAAAAGGATAACAATGTTGTTGATACTATTAAAGATAATGAAGACAAAGATAAAACTCTAAGGACAGCTGTCAAGAAATCAGAAGAAAATATAGAAGAAGCAGGAAAGAAACAAGAGGATATTGATTCGGAAGATTCAGATTTTGAAGATGTAGTACTTACATTTCCACATGGGGACGCCCATATGTCTGATGAAGCTGATAAAATGTCTGTCAGAAAAGGAGAAGAAACAAAGAGGGAAGAAACACAAGTCACAGAAAAGAGAGATGATAAACTCTCAGAAGAGGAGGATAAAATGGTTTTAGTCGAGGAACCAAAGGAAACAACAATAAGAAAGAGTATAGATAAAGGATTAGACAAAGCTGCTGAAACAAATACAAAGTCAACAGAACACAAGAAACCAGGGATAGAGGAAACAGATACAGGTCATACAGACCATGAATCTGCACCAGAAGATGAAAATATAGAGACAAGTATTTTCATAAATGAAACGCTAGAAGAAACAGAAGTAAAGAGAACAGAAATAGAAGCTGATAGAGAAAATGAAAGAGAGAAGCCAGAAGATGAAAATATAGAGACAAGTGTTTTCATAAATGAACAGCTAGAGGAGACAGAAGTAAAGAGAACAGAAATAGAAGCTGACAGAGAAAAGGAAAGGGAGAAACCAAGAGATGTCAAACTTATAGAAACACAGTTACAGGAGGAAACAGAAAATGCTCAAAAAAGACGTAATAGACAGGACGTGATACCAAAAGTACCACCAAGGAGATCAGAGAGAGCTTCTAAACAACCGAAATGGATGGAGGACAATCACATGAATGCTGTCACAGAAATAATTGACCCAAGAAAAGATGCATTAAATAAACTTTTAATGTCTGGAATATTAAACAGTGTAAGTGTGGATATAGAAAATAAAATGTGGGAAGCAATAATGAAGTGATTTCATAGAGACAAATGTAAAGTTTGTAAATGATTCTGAGATGTTAAATTTTATTATGTTAGACCATGATAACTGAACTGTGATATCAGAAATAAAGATGATTAGATACGTCATTCATATGATATAGCAACTAATATAAATACATCTATTAGTTAAGAAGGTTTATGTTTCAGGAAGAATTAATGTTTAATTGTGAGACACAATTTATTCAGACAGGAGGAGAAGAAAGTAGTAGTTACGACCTTGCTTTATTTTATTCAGTTTATTAACAGTCTAGTTTTTTTCTTTCAGATTGATTAAAGAAACGGTTTTACATTAGCGAAACAGTTATGCTTAGTATTCTGATAATACTTGGTATGATATACTAAGGAGTCGCAAGAATAAGTATAATAGCTAAGCAATGTAAGGGAATGATAGTCTAGAACTTGTCATTTCGCAAATAGTTAATACATTCTAGTATTAATCATATTTTTTCATTTCTAGATGTCACAGTAAACTGATGGGACATCAGTTTTTTTCAAAGAGGGGGAGAGTGTAGCAAGATCAAAATTTGATCTATTCTCCAAACCCTTAAATGGAGCAAGCTGCTTTAATACCTGTTTGAAGATTGTTACTATTTTTAGACTGGTTTTCCAATAGTGTACATTGTGTTTTATTATGTTAATCTGGTTGTGTAATAGCCACAGTTTGGCGGGAAATTTGATCATGTGACTTGTTGTGTTGGGTAAAGTTCTGGGCAGTTGACAGCCATCTTTATTAGGGAAAAGTCATGTTGGAAAGTTATGAAAGTTTTCCTGAATTTATACATTCTTGAAAATGGTTGGAAGTGGTTGACTGAGTTTAAAGGATGGATTACTGATTTGCTGAGGTTGGTATAGAACTGAGATTTGAGATCGCGCAGGATTGATATTTCCATTCTTGCTAACACTTTTGCATGAACATGTTTTGCACTTTGATTTACAGCGCTAACCATCACAACACAGTGAGAGAGATAGGATGGCCATTGATTGACACAACACCTATGTACACATGACCTTGTTCCATAAACCTGTAAGTGTATACTTTAGTTGTAAAAGATTATTATTTTACAAGGAAAACATAATAATCTTTGTTGTAATGTTATTAAGCTAGGCCACTATGCACAGATACAATGATACTATGACTATAATAATATATGAGTATTGTAAATATTAAAACTGACTACGATATATTATTATATGATTTAATTAATGTAATAGCTTGTGATTGTTTTAATTGGGTTCATATCTATTTCATATATAGTTTAATACATGATTGCTTAGGAACTTTACTTTATGTATTTACAGGTTCCGATGATGTATTAGATGATGTGTAATACGATGTTCTACTATATATCGTCATAAACTGTATGTTCTTCCGAACCCTAAATACATTCTGTGAAAACATATCCACTGAGTTAGTTGGACACTATCACCTTTGGGTGACAAACCCAGATGTTTTAAAACATATTTTAGGCTATGCGTGGCAGAGGTCATTAACAATATTGAATTGAATTGGGGTTTTACGTCGCACCAACACAAGAAAAGTTATATAATAATAATAATAATAATAATAAATTCTTTATTTAAAGAAGGTTAACACATTATGACATACTATCAAGATATACATATCATATTTTCAATGCGGCCTTCTGTACATGAATTAACAAACATTTAGTGCTTTTAACAAATACACTAACAATAAAAACATTCAATCTTCGACAAACACTCAGTTATATTTGAATATAGAAGAAATCTAAGAAGTCTTACATAATGTACATATATATCCAAGCAAAAAAAAAAAAAAAAAAAAAAAAATAATAATAATAATAATATCATTCATGTTAATGTGCATTTTGCAATAAACATTTTATAATTATATTTAAATGACTGGATAGTAGGAAGAGAACGTATGTCGACCGGTATATTGTTCCAAACGTGTCGACCAAAGTCGCTAAAGGTGTCTTTCATGTATTTAGTTAGCGGTTTTTGTGTAACAAGATCATTTCGTGTAGCTGATCTGAGATTATACCTATTATTACATGAGAATGTCAAAAGTTGTGATATGTAATTAGGAGCTAGGTTGTTTATTGATTTATATATCAACACACCAGTATGATAATGGCATCTGTTATGAAAAGAAAGCCACTGAAGTTCAATGAACATATCCTTAGAATTAGTTCGAAAAGGTTTGTTTAATATTATTCTAGCTGCTCTTTTTTGAATTTTATGTATTTTATCTTCTATTTTTTTGCTTTTACCCCATACAGTACAGCAATAATCAAATGTAGACATAATATAGGCATTATAAAACATAATTTTCATATCATATGTTAAATAGTAAGATATACGTTTCAATAAGGCAATTTTAGAATTGAGTTTGGAACACATTTTGGCTATTTGTACATTCCAAGACAAAGTTCTGTCAACATAAACTCCAAGGACCTTTTGAACTGCGACATTTTCTATACATAAACTATCAACAGTTAATTTCAATATATCCACATGTTTGAGCTTGTGATTAGTTCCTATGACCATGCATTTAGTTTTCGCTGGATGTAATGACATATTATTCAAAATACACCACTTATTTATAATATTCAAACGATCTTGAAGTCTATTTTGTACATCCAAAATATTATAATCAGATTCGTATACTGTAGTATCATCTGCATAAATATCTGTATTTCCAGAGGTAGATGCGAATGCAATGTCATTTATGTACAATAGAAATAGCAATGGACCTAGTATTGATCCCTGAGGAACACCTGAAGAAACTTTAAGCATCTCGGATTTTAAAGTTTTAACCTTTATCAATTGTTTTCTATTCGAAAGATATGAATCAAATAATTTAACGGTATTGTCTGAAAAATGGTAAAGTTTCAATTTGTGTATCAATATTCTATGGTCTACAAGATCGAATGCCTTTCTTAGATCAAGAAATACAGCTCCCATAAATTTACCTGAGTCTATATCTTTCAACCATGCTTCTATTAACCGTGTCAGAGCAGTATGACATGAATGATATTGTCTGAAACCTGACTGGGTCTGGTGAATAACATTATACGTCTTGAAATAGAATAGTATTTGAATGGCTATATGACGCTCAAATATTTTTGAAATTGTTGGTAAGATTGAAATTGGACGATAATTACATGGGTCGTCTTTATTTCCATTTTTGTGTATAGGAATCACACAAGCCTCCTTAAAAGTATCAGGGAACACTCCCGTTTGTATGCTGTTATTTATGATTGAAGCTATGGAGGATGTTATGTAATCACCACAATATTTTAAAATTCTTGGACCAACACCGTCTGTACCTGTTGATTTGTTACTATCAAGTTTATCAATCAACTTTCTAACTTCAAAAGGTGTTATGAGTTTTATACTAAATGAAGCATATTTCAATTTAATATCAAGTTGTTGCCGTAATTCAGAGAAATTGGCGCCAAACAGGGATACTTAGCAGATATATGCAGGGCATGGATTGAAACGATATCTGCGAAAGAAATAACAACATGTTTTAATCTACCTGCTTTAAAGATATTATAATTTCGTTCTTATTTCAATGTAAAGGGAGGTAATTTCAGTTTTTTTTAAACTTTGGTTCGTTATTGCATTATAATGACACGGTTAGTATCCATTGATTTTGCGATTTTTATAACTTGAAACCAAGAACTGTTATTTAGTGACGTTTAACCATGTTCTTTATCATATTGGTATTTTTAAATATGAAATCCGCTGTTTTAGCTAAATGTGAGATAACTCTGATACTTACACTGGATCACAACTAATTAGTGAAAGAGAAGATCACCCTATGTCATGCAAATAGTTTTATAGTACTTCACATTATAAAATAGCATTCAATTTATTTTAGCTAAATGTACATAAGGACTTGCTAAACTTTTATTTTCAGTATATATTATTTGTCATGCCCTTCAAGGTATTCTCTTTCTGCTCTGGCTTCTGTCACGTCAATGATTATTTTATTGTGGTTTTCTGTGCTTTTCTTGGTCCTTTTATTGTATTGCCTATTCGTGCTACCTATTTTATTGGAGGATTTCTTTATTTACACTGTTCCCTTTAATTTAGATGGCACTAGGGTAAAAGTGAGGTTTGGCGCACCCTAGAGTCTGGATTAAAGCATACCACGCGGCCTTTTTGCCACCGACTGTTCCAAGGCAGCACCGATGTTGTCAACTAGTTTTTGTTGTTTGTGTCGCGTACTTGACTTCTCGATAATTGTTTATCCATTGAACTGCAAGTGTGACCTTGACCTTTGAGGTAAGGACCTGGGTATTGCGCGCGACACATCGTCTTGTCAGGGTGATCACTTGTGCCAAGTTATTTAAAAATCCCTGAAGGGGTTGTGACGTTACGGTCCAGACGCGAACTGCGGACTGACGGACAGAAATGTTGACCTATGAACTGCAAGTGTGACCTTGACCTTTGAGGTACGGACCTGGGTTTTGCGCGCGACACATCGTCTTGTTATGGTGATCACTTGTGCCAAGTTATTTAAAAATCCCTGCAGGGGTTGTGAAGTTACGGTCCGGATACGAAAATGCGTACCTTTTTTTGACCTATGAACTGCACTTGTGACCTTGACCTTTGAGGTACGGACATGGGTATTGCGCGCGATACATCGTCTTGTTATGGTGATTACTTGTGCCAAGTTATTTAAAAATCCCTTAAGGCGTTGTGACGTTACGGCCCGGACACGAAATTGCGTACCTGTTTTGACCTATGAACTGCAAGTGTGACCTTGACCTTTGAGGTACGGACCTGAGTTTTACGCGCGACACATCGTCTTGTTATGGTGATCACTTGTGCCAAGTTATTTAAAAATCTCTGAAGGGTTTGTGACGTTACGGTCCGGACACGAAATTGCGTACCTGTTTTTGACCTATGAACTGCAAGTGTGACCTTGACCTTTGAGGTACGGACCATGGTGCGACACAATGTCTTGTTATGTTGATCACGTGTGCCATGTTATTTAAAAATATCTGCAGGGGTTGTCACGTTACGGTCCGGACACGAAATTGCTTACCTGTTTTTGACCTATGAATTGCAAGTGTGATCTTGACCTTTGAGGTACGGACCTGAGTTTTACGCGCGACACATCGTCTTGTTATGGTGATCACTTGTGCCAAGTTATTTAAAAATCTCTGAAGGGGTTGTAACGTTACGGTCCGGACACGAAATTGCGTACCTGTTTTTGACCTATGAACTGCAAGTGTGACCTTGACCTTTGAGGTACGGACCATGGTTTTGCGTGCGACACATCGTCTTGTTATGGTAATCACTCGTGCTAAGTTATTTAAAAATCCCTGAAGGGGTTGTGACGTTACGGTCCGGACACGAAAATGGGTACCTGTTTTTGACCTATGAACTGCAAGTGTGACCTTGACCTTTGAGGTAAGGACCTGGGTATTGCGCGCGACAAATCGTCTTGTTATGGTGATCACTTGTGTCAAGTTATTTAAAAATCCCTGAAGGGGTTGTGACGTTACTGTCCGGACACGAACTGCGGACTGACGGACGGCCGGAAATTTTGACCTATGAACTGCAAGTGTGACCTTGACCTTTGAGAAACGGACCTGGGTTTTGCGTGCGACACATCGTCTTGTTATGGTGATCACTTGTGCCAAGTTATTTAAAAATCCCTGCAGGGGTTGTGACGTTACAGTCCGGACACGAACTGCGGACTGACGGACGGACTGACAGATTGCGATTACTATATGCCCCCGAAACCATAAAAAGAACTTCAACATCACACACATAATAAACAAAATATCATTCATCAATAACCACGCCACACATGATAAGCCTCCCGTGTCCCATACCTTACCGCCGTACCGCTGAGCCCACCCATCTTCCCGTAAAAGCTCACAAAGAACATATCAAAAAATACGACAGTAGAGGAAAGAAATCAATTCTATTAATTTTGAAAACGTTTTGTCTGTTTTATGAATTGTTGAACCTCAAAGAAATTGGTTTGATTTTGTTCGTCGTTTAAGTTTTCAGTGCCGTATAACAGTTTTAGGATACTTATCGGATGATAAATACGCGTATTCGCAAATAATTGAATTCGCTGATTTGTAAAAGGTTCACACCTGAAGAAAAAAGCATATTCATAATCATTTCCACAGACACAACGAGGTGTATCCCGTAAATGATTGTTATAAAGATCTGCATTTTAATTACTACACTTGTTTCTAACACGTGCATGAATAACTGCAGATACCTGTCACCATACAAGAAGAACTTAGGTACAACGGGGGGTCTGAAAAGTGTCTTAAGTTTGGTTTTAAATACTGAAAGTGTTGTTGAGTCGCGAATTGTCGTGTCTAACTCGTTCCAACGTTTTAAAGATGATGGTATTATCGATCTAGAATAAATCTCTTTACGACGTGACAGGGTAACGAAGTCATTATTGTTTCGTAGGTTATAGGGATTTATTTCATTAACTAAAGAAGGAAATAATTCGTTTAAATATAGTGGTAAGTCGCCATGTTTTTCTTTATAAAACAAAATTATTTTTTGGATAGTTCTGCGATTTGCAAGTGATACCCTCCCGATTTCTTTCAGTAAATTGTCAATAGAAACAGAACGTGGGAGACCAGTGACTACTCTTGCTGCATCATATTGTATTCCTTCTAAAGTATATTTTTCATAGTAAGTACAATTGTCCCATACTATTGATGCATATTCTAAAATTGGTCGTAAATATGGTTGAGAGTTGTTCATTTTAGCTTAAATGAATCATTTTCATTGAACCTAAGACTTTGTTTGAAAAAAAAAAAAATGATATATGCTCATGCCTAGATCCATCCCGACTGAGGGTGACTCCAATATGTTTGTGGTGTTCAACAAAATTTAACAGACTAGCATCAAAATATAAGTTGGGTTGAATGGCATTTGAAAGAGAGAATAACATGGCTTTAGTTTTTGACGGATTAAATTTAACAAGCCATTAATTTGACCAATCCTGGATTTTCTGCAGGTCATTATTTAAAGTGCTTTCCACAAAATTAGGGTCCGCTGTAGATATAGCTAAAGCTAAGTGTTTGTGACGTCATATGCCTTTATTCTTTATTAACATTGCCATTCATGTTGTCACAGGATGACCTTAGTGGTTGGGGCTAACTCAGGAAAGAATCAATGACGGTGAATGCATTTACATAAGTTTAATGCAACTTTTAAAATATGTTTAATATATATACAATTATCTAAAAAAACAAGCGAATACACAAATGAACTATGAAAAGAATGTTCGCATGAACGTTTAAGACGTTCTTAGTATTGTTATAAATACTGAATGTATAAGACACTAAAGTGTTGTTAAAGTTATAACAATGTTGATTTATGATCTAGCGCGATAACTGTGATGAGCGAGAGCTCATGAAGATGATGATGCGCGAATCCAATGGGTGATTGTCATCAAATGCCTTCTGTAAGGGTTGATGACGCGATGTAATGATGGTTAACCTCCACTGAGATTGTGGGTGATGTTCCTCCAGTGAGGATTGATGACGGGCCCACCTTGTGTCCCGGGGGTTGTCGCTACTAAAACCTGGCCATGCTGCGCAGATACGGGGACCGTCTCCACCGCTCGTTACGTTATCCGTGGACGCTTAGCTCCACTCCGAAATATCCAAACCTGGATGGCTTATTTGCAACCCTGGATGGCTTATCTCCAACCCTGGATGGCGTAGGCTGTAATTATACATACGTTTTAGATGTCGGTTGACAAACATAACAATCTTGCATAATTATCATTACCCAAACAAATCATTATTCAATAAATATATGTAAGCTGTACTAATGATGAGTAGCAATGTATACATATTCTACAACGCCATGTATACGCCATGTACGTCGCTGTTAATCAATGCCCCTAATACATGTAATATAAACATTATCAAATCACTCGTATATTACACTCACTGAGTTATGCATGCACGCATGTCAACTAATGACCACATTATACAACGCTATACATACGCGTCGAACATTTATCCTAGTCACTCATCTCATTGTTAACTAATGTTAACAATCGTGTATTACAATCACTGAGTTATACGCCAACGTTAACTAATGCACCGATTATCCACTGTTATCAAATTGATATTGTTTTACAATTAATGATCAATTACAATAATTACATCTAATAAAGTAACTTCAAAATCATATGCTAGTCTAAAGGTAATGTTTGAGAAACATCAATGCTAACCGGATGTCGTACCGCCAACCAAGATGGCGCCGCCCACTGAATACAAATGTACGATAAAAGTTTTAATAAAATAAATACTAACCACATGTTGCCTGTGAATTTTGCCGTCCAACCTCTGCTACAAACAAAGTAACTATCGATCAATCCCGGCAAGAACTAGAAGACAATGGGTTTTATAGCAAACATTACGCCCAAACAATTATTTCCCCCGTTCAGTCCGTGACAAACGTGGCTAAATCTGCAGTATTGAATCTACACGAGAGGCCCCTTATACAATTTTGCCGTTTAAGGAAGATAGACCTATACGTTTACATGCATTAGCACAAAACTAAACTTATGACACGGTCTCTCTGGCGGCCACTTAAAATGTGCACGCTTTTACGTGTTACAAGAATATATCATGAATTTGTTTCAACTCGAACAATAGATTAGGGTGTAACTGATAACTTACAAGAGCTATGTACGACCAATACGCTTTACCCGTGACATTTTGTGAAACATGTTTGTCTTTTTGCGTGTTTTGGGTTTACTGTGTTCTGTGAAGGCTGCATTTCCCGTCAGACCTATAGACTTATTTTGATAGACTGCATTTAATGAATGCTACTTTTATTGTTGAGTCTATTTCTCAACATCGACGTCTACACTTTACATTCATTGCACCTATTTTCAAAACTGGAAACAAAAATGATCAAAATAAGTAAAGAGTCAATGCATTAACAAATACACTACAGTGGCGGAACAATTCGTGCAGTGCTGAACGAATGATTCTCGAACATGAATGCAATTTTACGAGGCCCAGTTTGATATAGAGAATCTTAAAACTAAAAAAACACGAAACACGAAACTCAATATGCATTTTTTTTTCGGAACTTAAAAAACATATCTTGAATCGGTCACTTTTCAAAGAATTTTATATTTTTTATTATTCAAATTTTCAATTGAAATTTTAACTGGCGTTGTTTAACAAATATCGCTATCGATTTATAAAATTTAATCTGTCTTGATTGGGCTTCGTGTATTCGTGTTATTTTCAAAAAACCTGGGTGACCGATTATAAAAGTTGAGTAGTGTATATGGATGTTTGCGTGTGTGCGCATGAGTATGAATGTTTTATATGTATTTATAACTTTTATAGCATTATTGTTCGAATGCCACATTGAAAATAAGTGTATGTATTTTATATGCATAACTTAATGTGTTTTAACCTTCGTTAAATAAAGAAATTATTATTATTATTTGTAATGATATGATTCATAATTTCGTTTCATCAGTCATTGTATTAATTGTGATAACTGTTCTAATAAGCGGAGGCTACGTCATTGGATGGTGATTTACCAGTTACACGACTGTAATGAGCAGGTCACACCCAAAGGTGAAAGTATTTGATAAAAACAATATATAAATCACATTAACGCATTGATAATTATTATGTTTTAGATAAAAAAGATATAAAAGAACACGATGTATTAATACATAATACACATTGCCTAGCTAACAATGCAAATGAAAGTGCATCGCATATTTGTACTTTATACTGACCATATACATAGGATCTTACATGAGTACTCGTTCATTATTGAATTTATTAAACGAGTTGGCAAAATGATACATCACGTTTTCTAACGAGTTTAATAAATTCAATAGTGAATGAGAACGAATGTTAAATTCTATTTATCACATAACTCACATATCGACTTTTATTGCATTTTGCCTGTCGCTTTAACACGCGAAACCGACATAAACCGATCATAGTCATTATCAATTTTTTTTGACAGCGCATACTAGACTTATTTGCATACTTATATAACTAGTGGTATATCTATCAAAAATATAGAATGGTGTTATTGAACTCCCACACCGTAAGTTATGTGATAAATAATACGTATTGTATGTCCTTTTCTGTCTGTTCATGCTGTGATCTCTACCACGAGGAAATATACATGTTTTTTGTGTTTTTTTGTTTGTTTTGTTTTGTATGTTGTTTTACGTCATTTTCAACACAAGGTTATACATGACGGTCGAATTTTTTGTGGTGGAGGCAGTCCACCCACTTTTCCTTGGTAGAACCAGTATTGTACACCTCCCGCCATCCGTAAGAATCGACACTTCCTTACTTATAAGTCGAGCTCCCAGTTTTCTCAATATGCTATACATATAACCCAGTCAGTGGAAAACTGCGTTTTACTTACAAGCAATACGTTACATACAAAACTGCGTTTTACTTAAATGCATACGTTACATACAAAACTGCGTTTTTCTTACATGCATACTTTACATACAAAACTGCGTTTTACTTACATGCATACTTTACATACAAAACTGCGTTTTACTTACATGCATACGTTACATACAAAACTGCGTTTTACTTACATGCATACGTTACATACAAAACTGCGTTTTACTTACATGCATACGTTACATACAAAATTGCGTTTTACTTACATGCATACGTTACATACAAAACTGCGTTTTACTTACATGCATACGTTACATACAAAACTACGTTTTACTTACATGCATACGTTACATACGTTACTGCGTTTTACTTACATGCATACGTTACATACAAAACTGCGTTTTACTTACATGCATACGTTACATACGTTACTGCGTTTTACTTACATGCATACGTTACATACAAAACTGCGTTTTACTTACATGCATACGTTACATACAAAACTGCGTTTTACTTACATGCATACGTTACATACAAAACTGCGTTTTACTTACATGCATACGTTACATACGTTACTGCGTTTTACTTACATGCATACGTTACATACAAAACTACGTTTTACTTACATGCATACGTTACATACAAAACTGCGTTTTACTTACATGCATACGTTGCATACAAAACTACGTTTTACTTACATGCATACGTTACATACAAAACTGCGTTTTACTTACATGCATACGTTACATACAAAACTACGTTTTACTTACATGCATACGTTACATACAAAACTGCGTTTTACTTACATGCATACGTTACATACAAAACTGCGTTTTACTTACATGCATACGTTACATATAAAACTGCGTTTTACTTACATGCATACGTTACATACAAAACTACGTTTTACTTACATGCATACGTTACATACGTTACTGCGTTTTACTTACATGCATACGTTACATACAAAACTACGTTTTACTTACATGCATACGTTACATACAAAACTGCGTTTTACTTACATGCATACGTTAAATACAAAACTGCGTTTTACTTACATGCATACGTTACATACAAAACTACGTTTTACTTACATGCATACGTTACATACAAAACTACGTTTTACTTACATGCATACGTTACATACAAATGCATACGTTACATACAAAACTGCGTTTTACTTACATGCATACGTTACATACAAAATTGCGGTTTACTTACATGCATACGTTACATACAAAACTGCGTTTTACTTACATGCATACGTTACATACAAAACTACGTTTTACTTACATGCATACGTTACATACAAAACTGCGTTTTACTTACATGCATACGTTACATACAAAACTGCGTTTTACTTACATGCATACGTTACATACAAAACTGCGTTTTACTTACATGCATACGTTACATACAAAACTGCGTTTTACTTACCTGAATACGTTACATACAAAACTGCGTTTTACATACATGCATACGTTACATACAAAACTGCGTTTTACTTACATGCATACGTTACATACAAAACTGCGTTTTACTTCCATGCATACGTTACATACAAAACTGCGTTTTACTTACATGCATACGTTACATAAAAAACTACGTTTTACTTACAATACGTTACTGCGTTTTACTTACATGCATACGTTACATACAAAACTACGTTTTACTTACATGCATACGTTACATACAAAACTGCGTTTTACTTACATGCATACGTTACATACAAAACTACGTTTTACTTACATGCATACGTTACATACAAATGCATACGTTACATACAAAACTGCGTTTTACTTACATGCATACGTTACATACAAAATTGCGTTTTACTTACATGCATACGTTACATACAAAACTGCGTTTTACTTACATGCATACGTTACATACAAAACTACGTTTTACTTACATGCATACGTTACATACGTTACTGCGTTTTACTTACATGCATACGTTACATACAAAACTGCGTTTTACTTACATGCATACGTTACATACGTTACTGCGTTTTACTTACATGCATACGTTACATACAAAACTGCGTTTTACTTACATGCATACGTTACATACAAAACTGCGTTTTACTTACATGCATACGTTACATACAAAACTGCGTTTTACTTACATGCATACGTTACATACGTTACTGCGTTTTACTTACATGCATACGTTACATACAAAACTACGTTTTACTTACATGCATACGTTACATACAAAACTGCGTTTTACTTACATGCATACGTTGCATACAAAACTACGTTTTACTTACATGCATACGTTACATACAAAACTGCGTTTTACTTACATGCATACGTTACATACAAAACTACGTTTTACTTACATGCATACGTTACATACAAAACTGCGTTTTACTTACATGCATACGTTACATACAAAACTGCGTTTTACTTACATGCATACGTTACATATAAAACTGCGTTTTACTTACATGCATACGTTACATACAAAACTACGTTTTACTTACATGCATACGTTACATACGTTACTGCGTTTTACTTACATGCATACGTTACATACAAAACTACGTTTTACTTACATGCATACGTTACATACAAAACTGCGTTTTACTTACATGCATACGTTAAATACAAAACTGCGTTTTACTTACATGCATACGTTACATACAAAACTACGTTTTACTTACATGCATACGTTACATACAAAACTACGTTTTACTTACATGCATACGTTACATACAAATGCATACGTTACATACAAAACTGCGTTTTACTTACATGCATACGTTACATACAAAATTGCGTTTTACTTACATGCATACGTTACATACAAAACTGCGTTTTACTTACATGCATACGTTACATACAAAACTACGTTTTACTTACATGCATACGTTACATACAAAACTGCGTTTTACTTACATGCATACGTTACATACAAAACTGCGTTTTACTTACATGCATACGTTACATACAAAACTGCGTTTTACTTACATGCATACGTTACATACAAAACTGCGTTTTACTTACCTGAATACGTTACATACAAAACTGCGTTTTACATACATGCATACGTTACATACAAAACTGCGTTTTACTTACATGCATACGTTACATACAAAACTGCGTTTTACTTCCATGCATACGTTACATACAAAACTGCGTTTTACTTACATGCATACGTTACATAAAAAACTACGTTTTACTTACAATACGTTACTGCGTTTTACTTACATGCATACGTTACATACAAAACTACGTTTTACTTACATGCATACGTTACATACAAAACTGCGTTTTACTTACATGCATACGTTACATACAAAACTACGTTTTACTTACATGCATACGTTACATACAAATGCATACGTTACATACAAAACTGCGTTTTACTTACATGCATACGTTACATACAAAATTGCGTTTTACTTACATGCATACGTTACATACAAAACTGCGTTTTACTTACATGCATACGTTACATACAAAACTACGTTTTACTTACATGCATACGTTACATACGTTACTGCGTTTTACTTACATGCATACGTTACATACAAAACTGCGTTTTACTTACATGCATACGTTACATACGTTACTGCGTTTTACTTACATGCATACGTTACATACAAAACTGCGTTTTACTTACATGCATACGTTACATACAAAACTGCGTTTTACTTACATGAATACGTTACATACAAAACTGCGTTTTACTTACATGCATACTTTACATACAAAAATACGCTTTACTTACATGCATACGTTACATACAAAACTGCGTTTTACTTACATGCATACGTTACATACAAAACTACGTTTTACTTACATGCATACGTTACATACAAAACTACGTTTTACTTACATGCATACGTTACATACAAAACTACGTTTTACTTACATGCATACGTTACATACAAAACTGCGTTTTACTTACATGCATACGTTACATACAAAATTGCGTTTTACTTACATGCATACGTTACATACAAAACTGCGTTTTACGTTACATGCAAAATTGTGTTTTACTTACATGCATACGTTACATACAAAACTGCGTTTTACTTACATGCATACGTTACATACAAACTGCGTTTTACTTACATGCATTAATATTTCCCTGTTGCGTTTTTAAAGTCGTTTAGTGTATAATGTCACGTGACATAGTACAGTATTTCAGTCAAAGTTTTATATTCACTCATTTTAAATGTTTCTATTTTCGGTAACAGTTTTTTGATGATAACATCTATTTGTAAGAACGGGGTTTTGTCCTTAGCTTTACCTGCGATTAAATACGACAATAATCGATTATATGTAATGACGAGATTCTATATGTATAAGTCGAAAATAAAATATCTGTTCTGTTCTGTATTAAACGGAAACACGGCAATCTTGAAGTATTAATACAGCATTTAAGTTTGCATATCTCGATTTATGAATCGACGAGATAATTTTACTTTAAACATGCTTGCATATAATTAAATGAAAATCAATAAAAGTTAACAGTTTTCAAGTTTATCTCGTTACTCTAAACATAGGTTTAAATATATTAATGGTGCAAAATAATCAGCATTAAATAATATACAAACCCAATTTGCTTACAACAGTTAGAAGAAATAGTATATGCAAATTATGTAGACAAAACTGACGGGACGCCGCGAGTATAATTTAGTTTAATAATGTTTTATTACTCGATGTTATTTACATAAATACATGTGATATAAAATTACAATAATAAATAACATTTACAAATGGATTGGAGCTCGAGTTATCACATCAGTTACGGTCCTTTCCGCGAGTATAAAAACATCATGCATTACGTAGTCCAGCCTTTATTCCATTAAGCGACGGGAAAGCTTATATAAGCATGATTTTATAACGTTTATTTAAGAAATAAAACATCGTTTACTGTGAATTATCGTTTAATATATCACGGTTTGGAGTTCAATTGTAAACAATAATTTCACGAGCCCGAAGAGCGAGTGAAATTATTGTTTACAATTGAACGCCAAACCGTGATATATTATAGATAATTCACCGTAAACGATGTTCTATTTCTATTCTAATACCCCTAAAATGTGAAAATAACGCACACATCTGAAATCTTTCGCATTGATTTGCTTGCTCTCCTAACGTTGCATACGTTACAATGCGGAATGCGCAATGCGTAATGCTTATTCACCTAACGTTGCAAAAATGACAGTGATATATCGTTCAATATAACGAGATATTTTAAACTAGGCTATATAGTGCGGGTGTATTAGAATTCGGCAATAAAACATGTTTATAAATATTTTTTACTGAAAAACGTGTGATAACCTGTTTAAAATTACATATTAAATGTTTTAATTTTACAATATTCAAACTTTTTAAGCAGAAATTAAGGTATTATTTCATACCCCTGCCAACCCCGTTTTCGCTTCTTGGAGAAGGGTTGAATGGGGTATGAAAGTTAATACTCGGACCACGTAATGAGTTTCTTGTGCCCCTTTTAAAGAAAGCACTAGTTTAACTATCTGATGACAAATATGTACCTTTAGTTTCCATAGATAGCGCGTGTCGAGTCCCCGTCCTTTTGCAAATCCCTCAATGTTTCTTCATTAGTGAATCAATCAGGTAAAAAGCAAACCATGCCAGCAGTTACACGTAGCCCTCTGTCACATGCATGCTATAATATTACCTCAGCGCACACAGTTGTATACATCACATATTTCCCGCAGTTTAAAATTTAATTTCAACTTCAAAAATCTATATAGAATCTACAAACGTATTTGAATACAGTATTACAGGTTTAATTTAACATCGCTGGTTTCATTGATAACAAATCGTTTTATTGTGCGGTCCCTAGCAATGTTGAAATGTACCTGGCCTAGTGACTTAGTCGTATATCATTATTACATTAATCAAACATGGTAAAGGGAGTGCGGTGATATATTTGGATCACTTTTGTTATCACCTCTTTTCTTAAATTCAACGTATTGGAGAAAGTGTATGCAGCTTATCACGCGAACTAATGGAAAGCGTGTAATGCATTATGATTTTTTTTTCCTGACATTATCCGTAAATATGAAAAAGTGTTTTAAAAAGTGACACTGGTCGATTTTGAGGTTTTCATTTATCAAGACAAGCAAGTCTTATCTACCTCAACCATAAATTAAATGATTTGTTTTTAAAGTACGTTGACGTTCTTGTAAAACTGGAGGCCAGCGTTTCATTGGAAAAACATTGAAGAAACTCGTGTAAAAGAGACATGATGCGATCTGGAAGCAGTATGGGTGTCAATCCAAATACGAATACAATTATTGTTGATACAGGTTATTGCAGCAAAGCTGTATCAACACACAACATTAATCGCTATCAACCATCATAATGGGTTTCAGATTTATATTCAATGTCCAGTTGAATTAAACTATTACCCGTTTAATTATTGCTGATGAAATAGTTTGATCTTGAAAACAAGACGACTCGGCTAGTTGGTTTCAACAGTATGTATTTCATTATGTTCACATAGATATTTTATCATGCAGATATGCACTTTTCTGCCTAATAAAGGGGTGACCTATTAAATTTTGCTTTAATTAGGCACTGGCAAATAAAGCAAATCAATGCGGAATCCCTCGGCGTTTATTGTACGTAACGTTATCTGACGTCATGCACGTAACGTTGCCTGACGTCATAAAACAAACAAAAAACAACAACATGGCGGCGTCCTCGATAAGCGTAACATTCTGAAAAATAGGTAATAATAGTAATTCATACAAAAAATGTGGATGATCTACATGATAAATAGAATATTATGTCAGTGCCTTTTACTATCAAGTTTATCAGGCTCGGCACGAAAACGAAGAATGGCTCGGCAGAGCCTCGCCATTCTTCGTTTTCTAAAGCCTCGCCTAATAAACTTGATAGTAAAAGGCACTGACATAATATTCTCTATATATACGACTTATAAATAGTAAGGATCTGAAAAAAAGCTTATCAAATAAAAATGAGTGGAAAAGTCGAACAGGAAATGCAGCTTTCACAAAACACAGTAAACCCCAAAGCACACAAACATGAATGACAATGTTAATAAAGAATAAAGCATATGACGTCACAAAAACAAAAAGGGTTGACAATAGGGCTACCGCCTTGGAACGGTCAGTGGCAAAAAGGTCAGCTGGGGGTTTAAACCAGGTTCTAGGGTGCACCAATCCTCACACTTACCCTACTGTCATCCCAATAAAACGGGACAGTGTAAATAAAGAAATCCCCGCCATGATCTATTCTCTACCCAACAAGGCAGCATTAATAGGCAATATAAGTAAAACACAATGATGCTCGTGTATGTATAAATACAAAAACACAATAGGATAGAAAGCCACAAAGAAGGTACTCAGAGACTTGGCAGAAGCCAGAGCAACAAGAGAATAAACAATTGAGGGCACGACAAGACAAGATTGCAGACAAACATCAAACGTCACCGTCCTTTTGGGCTTTAGGTAGACGTCATCATAGGGTCCACAGCATGTCCGGTCATCGCACAATTAATGAGTAAAGCATAGTGACGAACTGTAAATTGGTCCACCACCAAGCATGCAATTCATCTCCCGACTCGTGTAAATCAATAACAGTAATTCATATACTTAATTTGCGCCTCTTATAAATTCATTTTTTGTTATAAAATTCACAGCGTTTGAATTATATGCACAACTGTTAGCAATAGTGTCCCCATTTAAAGTAATATGTATGACTAAGCAACAAAATCCAGCAGAGTCGTCGAGCTTTCAAGACTGAATATGTTCATTATCGATAATTAACCGAAAGGTAACATGCGGCTTATTTTAATTTATTTCATATGAAAATGATGCACATTATGGAACTTTTCATTTATATTTGGATTGACACCAATCACTTTTCTAGATCGCCTTCAGTCCCTTTTATTGCACATTCTTATTTGCTTTCGTTTAAAATTATCCTTTCAGTGGTAATTTTGCAATAACTGAAGATAACACGTATAATGTAAATAGTTTAGTTCTTCGTATGAGTCATTTCGTTTATCGGGTTGTTTTATTTTGAAAATTAATGCAATGTTTTATTTTGAAAGAGACTAAATAAATTATAAAACCTCTATCGGGTCAACCCGTCGCTGAGAATAGAAAGATGGTTGCTTTAAAACAATGGGTGACAATATATATCAACGTATTCGTCTATCCCGTTGATCGTTGTTCCCGGATGTAAGCAAGTTTTCTAGTACGGAAGGTCAGTAGTGGATGTATTTTCATGAAACAACTATTCATGAAGGGCCTTACAGCTACAACTAAGTCATTTGTACAGAGTCTTTTCAGAAATCACACCGGTTGCGCATGCGCATTAGACGTCTGTAATCGACAGTTGTCGGTCATTTTTTTGAGTGGTATTTTGAGAAATAGGTCACAGCGATTTGACGTGATGTGTTGGATATAAAATTATATGGTATTTTGTTAGTGTTGTTGTAGCAGATGTACTTTAATTTAGTTTGGAGGCAGGTACTGTGCCAGTTAGGCCATTACTATAACCTGGCGGAGAACACTGAAGTGTCAAGTCTGCGTTCGGGCAGGGACTGTACTGTAATGTAGATACTGATAGACATAAGCTGGTCCTGGTTCGGGCAACTGGATTCTTTAGGGCTAGTTGTGTGAATAAACACCGGCCTTTTCATCAAGTAGATTATATGGTATGAATAGCTTATTTTTGACAATTGCGCATGCGGGGAGATAGCCGGGCGCCATTTTGTGAAGTCTTTGTTGCAGGTTGTAGGTAAATATGGTTTGTTTTCTAGTTAATGGTATGTTTTATGTGGTAGACTAGTGCTATTTAATAGCTTTGTTTCCTAGGTGCAAAGCTGCAGTAGTGTTTTGCTCAGTTGTTAATTGTGCTCTCCGTCGTCGCCTTGTATATGGATGTGACTTTTTTTCATCATAATTTATAAATTTGGATGCCCCTCAGCAGACAACACAGATGTAAATATTTATTCAATAGATGAGTAACCGCGTAGTTAATATTAATATATATGCATTTTTAGCTCTACTGATCAATTATCAGAAGAGCTTATGCCTTGGTGCGGTGTCCGTCGTCCGTCCGTCCGTCCGTAAACTTTTTTTGTAGCGACTACTCCTCTGAAACTACTGGATGGATTTGCATGAAACATTACGGAAATGTTGCCCATGATGATTAGTTGATCCTAGCAAAAATTCACGTTTATATGAAATTCACGATGGCCGCCACGGCTAAAAATAGATTTTAAAAAAACAAGTGTGTAGCGATATGGGACTTTTTCTAAAATGATCGGTCCTTGTCGAAAATCATTTGATTCGACATTAAACATGGCTGCCAAGCTGACGGGTCGTTTCGCACATCGGTTGTTTCGCGGATAGCCCATCATAGAGATAGTCGTTTCGCCCACCTTATATATATAGAGAGAGAGAGAGGAATAATTACGTATGCAAATACTTATTTGGAGCTAGAACTATTGTATTTTAGGATTAGAAAAAAAAATATTAATGAATCAAGTATTGAATTTTGTGTTTAGATGAATATAATTTTATAAACTTGCGTTTTCTATGTAAAAAAACACTAAAACACTTTGAATGAATCAAATATTGAAAGACAGACAATTATTTTTTTATTTAGAAGAACATATTGCAATATTAAATCTTTATTTGTTATAAAATCAATAATTTCTATTTCAGATGATGACTTCTACATGCAAACCTCTCGAAGGAAAAAGCATAAACTTTCATCGGCCCAAATAGTTAATAATTATTGTTTGGCATTCACTTTGACTGAATAAAAAAATAATTACAGATAATTAGAATACAGTTGTGTTTATTGTTTATATTCCCTATTACCTTTACCCGTATTTCAAATATATCTGCAGTATCAAACAGCCTACACGTCTAGAGAAAATATAGATGTATTGAATGTTAAAGGGACACACGGTAATCTTGAAGATTTTATCAAGCATTCAACTTAGCATTGCAACAAATAACAACATAAACTTTATTACTCTCAGGCATCAACATGGTACAAACATGAGGAACATGTACAATACAATACAATACAAACAACATTATTAAACAGTGAAACTAATGACCGACATAAAAAATATATTTCAATTTGTAATTATGGTCGAGAGTTGGGAGGGGGTAGTGGGTTTGGGGGCAAGGGGTAGGGGCGCAGTCACAATGATATTATAAATAATTACATGTCTAAATAGAGACACATACCAGTATTTCGTAAACATGATATATATTCGGTACGCGTCTTATACTATTAATATTGTCTTCCTTTATTGGTTTTCAAAAATACTTCTAGCGGCGACAATTGTGTCATCCTTATGGCATTTAATGAAATCCTCATTTTTCCATCTTGTTATCTCCCTTTTATCATAGTTGGTGAAGAACCCCAGAAACAATGAAATATTATAAACAGAACAAAAAAGTATGAACAAAAACAAATACAGTAATTGAATGGTATAGTAATTCTTCGTTCAATGTTTCCATTTCTTTGTGCGAAAGAATAAATAAATAAATGCAGCCTTTTATATGCAAATTAGATTACGTTCACTGAGAAGAGGCTAACTTTGGCTTATCACACGATTTGCACGGAAATTGTTTTAATGTTGGTAGAATACAAATTTATGAATGAGGGAACTTGTTTAGTAGTACGCGTGTGTTTCGAAATGTGATGTTTTGACGGGTGTTAAGACTTGTGGATCAAATTGTTGTGATTATAACAAGAACGGAGCAATTCGGGAGTTATTCACGTGCTTTATACACGTGCTTTATGTAATAGAGGTAGACACGTGTGATCAAGACACTTCGTTATGGATATAACTTGGATTACACGAAGCTACATTTTTGTGAGTACCATTGCTTTCAATTAGTAGTTTCTTGAATGTTTACATGTTGTTGTTGTTTTTTATTGTTTGTTTTTTTAAATAATATTAATAATATAATACTTTTTTTTTTCTATAAAAATTACTAATACTCTTTAAGCAATAAAATGATATTCAAATATTAGCACAAATGTACCGTCAATAATACCAGAATGGTCTCCGTAACACAGAACCTGATCGTACGAAAACGATAGGATCTGGTTATCGTGATATTAATAACGGCCAGTCAAACAATTTTAAAAGTGGAAATATGACCTTTATTTCATATCTTTCCTGCGAAAACGAAAGTAGGTAAGATATAAAAAGGAGGTTTTCACACCTTAAAATTATTTGCACATACATATGAAGTGACAGGTAGTCTAATAATTATATTTAAGGTATTTACACAGGAAAACATTCGTGCGCACGCGCGCATTTACATGTTCACATACAGGCAGTATAGCTTAGTCAAGTGTACATGCTTTATATGTTAATGCATCCACTTTTCAGTTCTCTGATCGAACCGGGACTGTCGGAAACCATCATTGAAGACGAACCCGTGACCTTTGCGATCTTCGAGAAGGGCAACAAGCCTGGTGGTCGGCTGTTAGTTAGCTCTGATGGGTACACTTATGGCCAGAAGGTAACTTATTCGAATGAATCAATGATTTCAGAACGTGCACGCAGCATCCACGTTGTGGACATGTATAGAATTGAATTTTAATGTAAAACTTCATTAAATAGACAAAGTGATTTAAATAGATAAAAATATAAATTGTTAGCCGTATGTTATTTGTATTGCTGTTTTCAGAAAGTGGACAGTGGATGACGCACGCTGTGTTTGATGTTACGTCCTGGTCCATCTTCGGTTGCAGTGTTAGAACGAACAACGATGTAGAAGGTTGGCATTACAGGCTGAACTGCAGAGCTGGTGCATCCGCACTGACGTTCTACCGGCTAGTTCCACTTCTACGGAAAGAGGCAGAGATCGTCCAGATACAGACGAGGCTTGTCGGCGACAACTTACTGCCAGTTGACACCAGGACCCGGTACAGTACGGTCGAACAAGGAGTGCAAAAGTTGTGGACACAGTATACGGATCGAGACTTCACCACGGCCCAGCTGCTGCGTGGTTGCGCTCGCTTGTACTCACCAAAGACGCAGGCACCACCAGTGGTAGCTGAGTAAATAAACGCCGCTTGAGATATGTTGATAAGAATATGTTATGTGAATTAAGAATGTGAATTATGAAATTACCTGTAAACATGACGCAAATTTTAAACTTTAATTATAATTTTTTTTATTACAGTTCTAATAAAAAAGAAATACATGTACATTTAAAATTTATTTTTAATAACACATTCAGTATATCGTATATAATACTTGCGCCATGTAATATCTCTCATTTATCCTGTATATTGAACAAAAAAATAAATATAAAAAAAAAGTGTCAAAAGATGTGCACAAACGCGACACGAAAAAACACAACAAAAATATATATAAAAAAAAGATGTGTCAAAAGATGTGCACAATTGCACCAAAAAAAATGAAAAGAAAGAGACACGCACACAAAAAGAAAGAAAAAAAAGAAGGTATATTTTGAAATGTTGGAATGTACTGTAAACAATACGCAAGAATTTGAAAACGTCATCAATTTTCTTTAATTCACGGCTTTATTCATTTTTTAATATAATGTTTTAATTGGCAAAATAACGAACAAAAACATAAACAGAACTTCTGAACTGCTATGTATTCCTTGATTTTTCATCCTTGCATAATGTAATATGTGTTCTGTATATGGTTAGTGAACGGGTGGTACCACCAAGTCCTAGTTACACCTCCTCGTTGGTACTAACCGGAAACAACATATTTTTATTCATTCAATTATGAATAAAATATGTTGGCCGACGTAACAGGGCGCTAATAAAAACACACGCAAAAAAAGACAACACTACAATATATTATACAATCCTAAGTCCACACATAAAAAAGCCAAACGCGTATGTACATCGGAGGAAGGTGCATATCAAAAATCGTTTCGCCGTTCGTAGACGTGTATTTTATGCACTAACCTTTTGGATCAAAACGAATACTCAGAAAAATAAAATATGTTAATATTTGTTGCAACAACCACACAATATCGTTCCATAATAATGTTAAATACCTAGGTGTAAGCAATGTTTTTTTTCATGTGGAAACATAGTTTAATTCATCATTCACACAGTCAATGCTCAACCAATTTTTTCTATAGACATTGTTTATATCTCAGCACTGGTACATTGGTGACTGTACTGATACAATGCCACTTTGGTTACTCGTGCTCATCATGTAAATCAGCACTTATTCAAATGTAAATATTAAATAAATAAACAAATAAATAAACCACTTCAGTACAAGTGGCCCGAATACAATGGATAATATGTTAACCTTTGGCATGCATCCAGTATCAGTTGCAATATCTTAAATCAAATACATGTAGGCATTTAAAAACGAAACATGTTCACAGTAACAATGATATATCTCAACAATATCTTACAATTAACTTCATTACAATTTCTGACACACACTCTCACAATACAAAAACAAGAACTTGCAACTTCCACGTAAAATCGGTAAGTTGATGCGAATGATGTGAATCTGCCTGGAACAGCCGACCAATATAAATCAAATTATTGTTCGGGGCGCTTGTTGCAGCCAAAGGTTTTTCTGAAGTAACTTGAGCAATTTAAATAATACGTACATCAGTTATGTATCATTAGAACTGGAATTGTTAGTGGTAAATAAAACTACTTACTTTTGTAAATCGGTTGAGAAATAAATAATTTGCAGCCAAAATGATTTTTGATGGGTCTTTTCCTATGTAAATTCCTTGTTGGTGGGACAACAGAAAATTAAGAAATGTCAAATAACTTCAGTAATCCTTCATATTTAAGAAATAGAACATCGTTTACTGTGAATTATCGTTTAATATATCACGGTTTGGAGTTCAATTGTAAACAATAATTTCACTCGCCCTTCATTGTAAACAATAATTTCACGAGCCCGAAGAAATTATTGTTTACAATTGAACGACAAACCGTGATATATTATAGATAATTCACCGTAAACGATGTTCTATTTCTATTCTAATACCCCTAAAATGTGAAAATAACGCACACATCTGAAATCTTTCGCATTGCTTTGCTTACTCTCCTAACGTTGCATACGTTACAATCCGTAATGCGCAATGCGCAATGCTTATTCTCTTTACGTTGCAAAAATTACAGTGATATATCGTTCAATATAACGATATATTTTAAACTAGGCTATATAGTGCGGGTGTATTTGAATTTGCTATAAAACGTTCAGTGTGTCTTAATTTACTGATATCCAACATTTAAAAACCATTCTTGGATAAAATTTCTAAAAAAAACATATTTTTCAAATTTTTCATGCAGCATAATTTTGCATTGAAAATGACCCATCAAAAACAGCTTTCGCACATGAATTTTTGTTTTTCTCAACCGATTTTGAAATATAAGGTATTTTTATTTACCACTAAAAATGTCTGTTTCACTGATATACAACTTATTTAGGTAGTAGATTAATTTTATCTGAAAAGTCCAAAAAAACTTTGGCTGAAACAAGCGCCCCAAATAATAGTAAAAAACATAACCTCTTTCGCATCAGCTGTTAAATTATACGTTAAACGATCTGGTTGATGTAATTTTGGCAATTATAAAGATTTATTGGCTCTTTATATGTGATATTAAATGTGTCTGTTGTTTCCACACGTATCACTCGGTGCACTACTTTCAAGGCTGGTGTAGACGAAAAGCAGAACAAACTGCCAACACTATGTACTGGATTCCAAAATTACATAAAAATCCGTATAAGGCCCGCTTTATTTCGAATTCTGGTGCCTGCACCACCACAGACATCTCCAAACTTTTAAATTCTTGTCTTACTGCCGTTAAAGATCACGTTTAACAATACTGTGATAAAACTTATGAAAACTCTGGGATTAGTTTTGGTCTATTAAGAATTCAGGAGACGTTCCTGATAAAATGTGCAATAAACGTCAAGTTTCATCTATTAGCACTTATGACTTCTTTACATTATATACAACCTTACCACATCACAGTATCAAAGACAAGCGTATTGCTCTTATTCAAAAAACATTCGCTAAGGAAAATACTACATTTCTGGCCTTCCAATAATATTAAAGCATTTTTTACTAACGACAGTTTAGACAATTACACTATGTGGACTTGCCAAGAAGTTTGTGAAGCACTAATCTTCCTATTAGATAATATTTTCGTCAGGTATGGAACGACCGTTTATAGACAAATTGTTGGTATCCCTATGGGTACGAACTGTGCACCACTTGTCGCAGATTTGTTTGCATGTTGCTATGAAAGAGATTTCATGTTAAGTCTTTCACCAGATACCACGGAAGATGTTATTGAGGCCTTTAATGACACCTCTCGGTATCTGGATGACATATTAAACATTGACAACCCTTTCTTTTCTACTATGGTAAATAAAATATACCCTAAAGAACTTCAACTTAACAAAGCTAATATTTCTGATACTAACGCTTCTTTTCTTGACACATCTCTCCATTGAAAATCGTGAAATAATTAGCAAAATAAATGCCAAGAGGGATGATTTTAATTTTGATTGTTAGCCCGAGCATCTTGTTATGGGGTCTATGATTCTCAACTTATTCGTTTTTCTAGAGCTTGTACTCGAGTTGAGGACTTTAATATTCGTAATCTTTGTATAACTAAAAAGCTACTCCATCAGGGTTACCGTCACCATAAACTTCGTAAAACTTTAGCAAAATTGTATTATCGTAACCCTGATCTACTTTCCAAATATAAGAGTAATTTAAGAACTCTTCTGCGATAAGGAATATCACGACCTGACTTCTATGATGACGTGTTTACAAACGATACACCCTCTTAAACCATTCTTGAGATGTAGTATTCATCACGTGACCTGTACTATTTTTGGATAAAGCGTGAACTTTGGCGTTGAATATTCTCTAAAGCCTGTATATCCTTTTAGAGGTAAACGTTCCAGCCATATCGATGAACTATGAACCTTGGTCATGATCACTTCATACTATCTTGGTTATGTTATGACTCTATCATTTTGCAAGGCAGTGCATGCTTGGTGGTGGACCCATCTAGTTCTTTGTTTGTGCGATGACCGGACAGGCTGTGGACCCTATGATGACGTCTACCTAAGCTCAAAAGGACGGTGACGTTTGATGTTTGTCTGCAGTCTTGTCGTGCCCTCAATGGTTTATTCTCGTGTTGCTCTGGCTTCTGCAAAGTCATTGAGTACCTTCTTTGTGGCTTTCTAGGCTATTGTATTTTTGTATTTATATATACACAAGCATCTTTGTGTTTTACTTATATTGCCTATTAATGGTGCCATGTTGGTTAGCGAATACTTCATGGCGGGGATTTCTTTATTTACACTGTCCCGTTTTATTAGGCTGACAGTAGGGTAAGTGTGAGGTTTGGTGAACCTGGTTTAAACCCGCAGCGGCCTTTTCTGCCACTGACCGTTCCAAGGCGGTAGCCCTATTTCCTTTTGTGTTTGTAATGTCTTATTTGGCCTTTTATTCATCTTTAAATTTATTCTTTGTTTCTGTGTGTGTTTGAGGTTGATTGTCGTCCTTGAATGCTGCTTTTCCTGTTCGATTTTTATATCTATATTTATTTAGAGATTGTTGACTAAGGTGTATATAGAGGATCTTACATGAGTACTCTTTCATTATTGAATTTATTAAACGAATTGGTAAAATGATATAATGCGAGGCTCTTGCCGAGCATTATATCATTTTTGCTTACGAGTTTAATAATACAATAATGAATGAGAACGAATGTTAGATTCTATTTATCATATAACTCACATATTGACTTTTATTGCATTTTGCCTGTAGCTTTAACACGCGAAACCGACATAAACTGTGGGAATAGGATCATATTCATTATCGATATTTTTGACCCTGCATGCTAGGCGTATTTGCATACTTATATAACTAGTGGTATGTCAGTTATTCCACTCCCAACCGTATAAATTATGTGATAAATTATAGTACATTTAGAAAATCCTGGTATTTCTTTTGTAGTTCTTAGACGAAGTAGCCAATACTGGTATATGACTTCGGAGAGTTTACGTGACAGCTTTGAAGGGCCGACCTGAACCCCTACACTGTTTGAGCACTGGTGGTGGCGTCGTCGTCCACATGATTAACCACGAAGCACTTAGAGTTATTTGTGAGCTGGTATTTAATAATATTTTCGATGCAAAGTATGTGTATTGTTTAGCGTTAATGAGCGTGTACTCATTTGTGTTTATTGCCGGTACGATACACCCTCTTAAACCATTCTTGAGACGTAGCATTCATCACGTGACCTGTACTTTATTTGGATAAAGCGTGAACTTTGGCGTTGAATCTTCTCTAAAGCCTTTATAACCTTTTAGAGGTAAGCGTTCCAGCCATATCGATGAACTATATACTCAGCAAAAATAAAAAGTATCCACTTTGTTTTCCTGCAAAATCTGAGACAGTAAGAAAGAACTAACAATTGTAGCATGCTTTTCTTTTAATAACATCCTTGTTTGATGTTCACACAAAATTTCATCGAAATATACCGAATAATAAAGAAGTAAATCACAGTCTCTTTCATACAGTCTCAGATTATGCAGGAAAACAAAGTGGATACTTTTTATTTTTGCTGAGTATATAACTGAAGGCTACTCCAGCAGGGCTACCGTTACCATACACTTCGAAACACATTTGTAAAGTTTTATTATCGTAACTTTGATCTACTTTTGAAATATAAAAGTAATTTAAGAACTCTTCTGCGTCAAGGACCTGACTTCTATGGTGACATGATTTATAAACTTCATAAGATACTTGATCATAATCACTTTCAAATAATCGTCATTAAATTTGTTAAAAAGTTTATCAAAAGAGGTTATGACCCTACTGTATCATTTTGCAACGCACTGCATGTTCTGTGGTGGACCACCCATGTACAGTTCGCCACACTGCTTTCCTCTTTGATCGTGCGATGAACGGACAGATTGTGGACCCTATGATGACGTCTACCTAAATCCTTATAGGACGGTAGCTTTTGATATTTGTCTTTAATCTTGTCTTGTATTACCCTTAACGGTGTATTCTCCTGTTGCTCTGGCTTCTGCCAAGTTTGTGAGTATTGTGGCTTTCCAGGCTTTTTTTATATTATATATACATGATCATTTAGGTGTTTTACTTATACTGCCTAGTAATGCTGCCTTGTTTGTTAGAGATTTAAATCTGGTGGGGATATCTTTATTTACACTGTTCCGTTTATTGTGATGATAGTAGGGTAAGGGTGAGGTTTGGTGCACCCTAGAACATGGTTTAAACGCCTCGCAGCCGTTTTTGCCACTACCGTTTCAAGGCGGTAGCCGTATTGTCAACCCTTTGTGTTTGTCATGTCATGTTTTGCCTTTTATTCATCTTTAAAGAAGTTCTTTGTTTCTGTGTGTGTTTGAGGTTGACTGTCGTCTTTGAATGCTACTTTTCCTGTTCGATTTTTGTATCTACTTTTGATCATACGATGGTGATGTAGGCCAGCTTTCTGCATTTATGTGGACAATTGTTTCAATTTTCTCTGAGGAAGCCTATTGTTGAGTTGTTGTTTTTTTACAGATAGGCTCCAGTTGAGATCCTCTGATATGCTGAAAGTAGATATAAAAGTCGAATAAGACAACTAAAAACACGCATCGAAACAACCAACATATACAATGATAAGGCGGAGGAAAAAATACCTGTGTTTCTGGTTACCCGAGCGTCCCTATTTTTTGGCGTCGACCCTACAGTTTTATATCATAAAAAAACAACAACAAAACCGTGTTATTTGTTGAAAACAAACATGTTTTAAGTTTTCCTGAAAAAATGTCCCAGAGTTATATAGACAATGTTTGAAGCTATCTCTGGTCAACATATGATAACTAACTGCTTTCATCATTTTTTTCTCTGGCCAAATTCCGAGAATTATCTACAAATCTGCGCTGGTTGGAATCGCAGATGTATGTCATTCTCGAAACCGAAAACAATTGATCAAACCTTTTTCTGTGACAAGTCAAAATGCTTCGAAAAACGCGCTTTCCAATAAGGTATACATCACTATAGAACAAAATAAAGCTTATATGCACCGCTATTGGTGGCGATTCCCCCAATGTACCAGTGTCAATCAATTCAATTCGATGTGATTTCAACAACGGAACAAGTAATAAACATTAATATAGACCAGAGAGAGCTTCACACCTTGTCTATAAATTACATTTCTCTGGGACATTTTTTCAGGAAAACTTAAAATATGTTTGTTTTCAACAAATAACATGAAAAAAATAAATAAAAATGTGATTGAAGGCAACTATTATTTATATATTCTTTTGTCTAGATTTGATTATTATTTTTATGATTCTTTTCATTTTGATACATTGATATAAATTCAGTGATTAATTTTTTAAAAAAGAAAAAGACAGGCTTAATGTACGACTCGTGTTAATGACAGTTTTAATATTATTAAAAGTTTAGTTTTATGACAGAATAACAAACGGATTGGACAGTTTCTTTCTGAAACAATGAAGTGGCCAAACTATCACGTAGCACCTTAACTTTTTCTTCGAACTTCTCTTTCAAATATTCATAGATTTTGATAAGAATACATGCAAAGATTCATATTAAAATAAATGGCAATATGGGATATATAATAGTTTTTCTTAAAATTTATTTTCTAAATAAGAAATTGTACAAAAATACATTAATGTATGCACTGCCACGTGAAACAGATATACATTTCACAGTATCCTATACATTTGTTATTTATAGGTATCTGGTTTTATATACAAAAATATTTAGAAGGCTGAGAAGTGGTATAAATACTAAGCGTAATGTCAAAAAACAAATATTTGCAATATAAAAGAAGATTTGTGTGCGTCAGCATGATAGGACACTTAGGCTGTGTCATTCTTGAATTAAAACTTAATTAAACCCTTAGTAAAGATGCTATATATATTACAATAGAATCCGATTAGTTTTGACATCCTGTGGTTGACTGTCCTCCTTGAATGCTACTTTCCCTGTCCGATCTTTTTATATTTCTTTTTGAGTAACCAGAAACACAGGTATTTTTTTTTCTGGCCTAAGTAAAAGGCAAATTGTATGACAAACATAAAAGTTGTTGACAATTGTAATATATTCAACAAGCCAGCTTCCAGGAAACCATTTATTGTAATAACCTCCTATGTGGAGAGCTGCATAACAAGGACGACAAATCATGTAGTCATATACTAGACTAGCTAACAAATATATGATATCTCCCTTTTTCTAAGAATAAATGTAACCTAAACTATATAGTAATATTCAAACAACAAAAGTATCTATAAATCTGTTTTGGTATATTATACGTATGCGTTATAATTTTTTTATATATACTAAAAGAATTCATTATTAACTTATTTTGAGTATCTGTCTTTTGTAACATCCTCGTATGTTGGAATCCTATTATAAAACAATATTGAAAATAATAAACTAAACCATAGCGAAACTAAACTATTCATCAATCTTTAGTTGAGTCCTTGCTTTGTCCTTGAAATGTTTGATCCTTTGTTGTTTAGCCGAGTTACTTCCCTTTCAGTGTAATTTGTTTTTCTTCTTTAAAAGTAATCTTTTAACCGAAATATACTTCACTTCATTGCATTTTAGCAAATATTTCAACCTGTTCCACAGCATTGCAAACAAAATCTTCATATTTTGAAGGCAATTTAACAGTTCTTCCTGATCTGGTTGTTTCCATTGGCACATTTGACTGGCTATATATTTAAACACATTTGACTGCACATTTGACTGCATATGACTAGCTGCAGACACATTTGACTGACTAGATTCACTTTGATCGGATATATTTCCATCTCCATATGGCACATTTTCTACATTCTGTGGCACATATTCTACATTATTTTCTTCTGTATTCGCACTCTCTGAATTTTGATATTCACTGTGTGATCCGGCGCCATAGAATTGGGCCCTTGTTGCTTTCAGATGTTGACGATTCCTTCTCAGCCTCCTTCCTTCCATGGTTTCGACGATGTATGATCGAGGCTTCTGATGCTTGTCCACAACTTTGCCCGGTATCATTTGCTTGTTGTGTTTGATCATGACAGTTTGTCCCGGATTCAGATTTGACGTTTCTGCTTATTTTGTCCGTTTTGATGCGATTTCTGAACCGCGCTTCCATTGACTTGCTGTGGTTTTAACAAAGCTGACGTTGATGGCAAATTAGACTTTAGTCTTCTACCGATGTGTAATTGTGCAGGCGACAATTGTATGCCTTCTAACGGTGTATTTCGGTAGTCTAACAGAGTAACTCGTGGTCTTTTTTCTTGAGTAAGTTTTTTACTGTTTGAACAAATCTTTCTGTTTGGCCATTTGACTGGCTATAATGCGGATTGTCGTTGTATTTATACAATAATATTCTTCTGAGAATCTCTTAAATTCCATACTTGAAAACTGTGGTCCATTATCTGAAACTAGCTCATCAATATATCCATCAATATATCCAAACCGTGAAAACTGCTTTTTCAGATACGAGATAACATTTTCTGAGCTCAAATTATCTAACTCTTCTACTTCCGGCCATTTGGAAAAGTAGTCAACTGTTAACAAATAATGTTGTCCCTGGTATTCAAACATTTCAGCACCTATCTTTGATGACGCTCTATCTGGTATTTCACTGGAAATCATAGGCTCTTTGTGAGTCATCTTGTTTATCGCACAAATCTCACTTTTCAACCATTTCTTGAATTTGTGTAATCATGCCTAGTCAGAACCTCTAGATTTACATTTTACAATACCCAAATGAGTTTCATGAACCAATTTTAACATTTCTGGACGAGTGTTGATTGGAATAATTATTTTCAGTCCCTTGTACATTATCCCATCTACACATGTGATTTCATGACGAAATTGCCAGTACTGACTTATACTCTCTGATACATCTTTGTTCTTATCTGGCCATCCGTTTTCAGTCACGTTTTTCAATACTTGTAAATTTTCATCACATATTGTGGCATTTTTGAGTTCTTCATATTTCTTTGGTGTCATAGACAAATGAGCGTTTAACTGTATTTCGTTAATATCTATGTCGAGAATCAGCTCTTCGCTAGTTTCTTGTAAAAACAACCTAGATAGTATATCAGACAAGTACATTGTGTTACCCGGTTTATACTTAACAGTAAAGTCATACTTCTGAAGTGTAAGTGCAAACCTTTGCCTTTGCACTCTGGGTGGCGCTTCTGTAATTGGTTCAAGAGGGCGGTGGTCGCTTTCAACAACAACATGTCGGCCGTAAACATAGTGATGGAATTTCTCACATCCAAATACAATCGCGAGAGTTTCTTTCTTGATCTGTGCATACTTCTGCTGTGTAGCATTTAAGCCCCTGGACGCATATGCGATTGGTTTTCCATGCTGAAGCAATACCGCGCTAAATCCCCGAGAGCTAGCATCTACATTTAATACCAATTCTTCATTCTGGTTGTAGTAAGTCAATACTGGGGTTTTTGAGGCCATTTCTTTCAAGTTCTGAAAACTTCTTTTCAGCATTTTTCCCCAATGCCATTCAGTCTTTTTTTCTACGAGTAACCTTAATGGTTCACTGGCATCTGCACGTGTGGCAGAAATTTCCGTAGGTATGTGATAAAACCTAAGAATGTATGAAGCTCCTTTTTATTCTCAGGTGGTTTCATCTTCATGACAGCGCGAACTTTCTCTGTGTCTGCTTTTAACCCTTCTCAACTTATGTCCCACATAATCTACTTCTTCTTTTCTGAACAGACACTTAGTTTCACTCAATTGCAGGTTCCATGACTGAGCTCGTTCAAGAAATGTTTTCAATATTTCATCATGTTCTTCATGGGTTGATCCCCACACACACCAGTATATCATCTACAATGACTTGTGTTCCTTCAAGATCTTCTATCATTTCAGTCATCGTTCTTTGAAATATTTCTGGAATAGATTTTATTCCAAATGGAGCTCGTTTGAAAAATGAGATATACGGTCAATTAGAAACCACAGCGTCCGAACGCAATGTCATCGTAGATCCGCACTGTACTGCAAACAAGGACTAGATAATACAATGAAAGAGACAAAAAACAACAGAAAGGGTGGTGAAGACTTGGAACGGTCAGTAGGCAATAAGGCCTACTGGTTAGCTTGAATCGATTTTATATGCGCACAATCCTCGCTATTATCCTGTCTTCAGCGCCCAAATAGACAAGACAGTGTAAGCAAAACTACATCCCATCAAAAGGAATTCTCTAACAATAAAGTCCACATCCAGAGAAACTAACTGAAGAAACACATACAAATTAATAATAAACATCTCAGGATGTATCCAGAATCGTACTGAACAACCATTGTAGTTGCAGCTAAAGAAAAACCCAATCTAGGGTACGACCAGAAAACCCGAGGGACGAAAGTTCATGCACCCACCTCCCTTAGTTGGGATTTCAGTAGGTACAATCATAGAGTCCCAAGAGGTAGTCCAGTCATCGCACAGGTGAAACGTGAGTGAAAAGTGAAGCGTAATGACTGACTGTAGAGAGGTCAATCACTAAACATACAGTGCGATGTAAAACCAAAGGGTTATATCCTTTTCTGACGAACTTCGTGATTAAATTTGTAAAGCGGTCAGAAAAACCCGTCAGACCCATTTAACTTTCGAAGTTTAATAAACCGATATCTCCCACATGGAGTGTTGAATGTTGTCAATTTGGAGCTATCTTCATCCAGCTTGAGTTGCCAGAACACAGATGTTGCTTCTAACTTTGTGAACAGTTTTGCATCTGGCATTTCCGCGACTACCTCTTCTACTGTTTTCATTGGATAATGCTCCCCTTGTATTGCGTTCAAATCTTTGGGGTCTATACAAATTCTAACATCCCAAATTCCTTTAACCACTGTCACCATAGTATTGACCCACGGTGTCGGCTCTTTTTGTTTTACAATTACACCAAGATGCTCCATTCTCCCCAAATCTGCTTTCACTTTCTTCTTCAACGCGATTGGAACTTTTCTTGGAGGATGTACAACCGGTGTTGCATCTTTATTGATTATAATGGTAGGCATCCTAAACCCTCAAATAAATCATGGTATTCCGTTTTAATTCCATGTAGTCTTTTTATTAGGCCTACTAAGCACTGACTGTGAATTTGTCTGTACTACATACAATTCTAATTCATGTCAAATGTTCTTACAGTTCAATTTTAATGTCACCATACCATCTGGTATTATACGATGTCCTGAGAACGACCGAAATCCAACATCTGCTTTGCGTAGTGGTCCATTTAATTGTAGCTTTAGTCTGCTCTAGACAGAACATTACATTTCGCTCCAGTGTCAAGCTGGAAAGAAATATAAAAAGATCGGACAGGTAAAGTAGCATTCAAGGAGGACAGTCAACCACAAAACACAGAAACAAACACGCAAACAGACAAACAAGAAGGCAAAAGTAATATTAAATACAAACGACATCACAAACACAAAAGGGTTGACAATAGGGGTAGTTGATTTGTTTTTCATTGACAGTCAGGATTTCCGAGAACGTGTCCGTTTTCCTTTTTTCTTTTTCTTTTTGGGTTTGTGTGAATGGCACCAACGAACAATGCATCGTTATCATATTCATTTTCATTTTCTTCGTCCAGCTAATGTACGTTTCTGTCAAGTTTCGTTCTACAGACTTTGGCGAAGTGGTCATTTTTTCCACATGCTTTACACGTTTTGCCTATTGCCGGACATCTATTTCTTCCATGCTCATAACCACATATGTTACAGATAGCGTTCATGTGTACTTTACTTCTAGTACTTTGCTTAGGTCTGGCTCCTTGGGACCTGAAAAGTTTTACATCTGTCTGTTTGTTTTGTCTTGGTGGGTAATTAGCTTTTCTTAAATCATTTACATTGGGATCTTCCCTTGAATTCATGGTTCTTAATTGTTTCTGAGACAGTTCATATGATCGTGCAATGTCAATTGCTTTTCCCACGATGCAATGGGACGCAGCTGACCTAACGCATGCTTGGAAAAACTTCGACACACACGTACAATTTATGTTTAAAGGACCTCTAAAGGAGAAGTCGGAAGAAGAAAAATGTGCATACCTCGTGGTATGGGTTGGTGATAGACGAAGAGAGGTGTACGGGACATGGGGTCTGACGAATGAGGACAAGAAATCGCTCGAAACTCTTTGCACGAAGTTTGCAACCTATGTCAAGCCAAAGTAAAATTCTGTGTTCAGTCATTACAAGTTTCAGTGCAAAATACAGCAGGAATCTGAATCATGCAAACAGTTTGTGACAGACTTGAAAGTGCTCGTGAGAGATTGTGGCTATGATACTCAAACCGAATTAATGGTGAGGGACCGAATAGTATTTGGGACGAAAAGCGACAAGGTGAGAGAAAAATTTATCAATAAAGGTTCAACTCTTACTCTGTTGCAGAGAGTTCCGTCCCAGGTTTGTTATGAGGCTGTTCATAGTACCTGCTGAATTAGCGAACTCATTGCAGAAAAAAACGTGCTTCTCGCATCTGGACTGCTTCTTGTTTATTTGCGTTCTTTTGGTGGAATGGCTCCCAATCTAGACAGGAATATTCTAAAAAAAAAAGAGTATGATAATGGACCTGTTCATGAGCTGTTCATGAGAAAGTGAAATATACTAGCTACCGCTCACTAAGACTGGTTCGACCAGGAACTTGTATGCTGTTTCTTTTGTAAGGCGTCTGTCTGAGTGTGGATTGATTTTCTCAGAAAGCCAAGGGTTTGGCTGGCTTTATTTGGTCACTTAAATGACGTGTGGGGACCCTGCTACGTCTGAGCTGATCTCTACACCCAGGTAGGTTGCCGAGTTAACGTTGCCAAGTTTTTGGCCATGCAGGAAGTATGTATGTTTTCTAGCCCTCTTGGAGCGGGTTACCTGAACAATATTGAAGGATATCTTCCATTTTTCCAGACTCCTAGGTTATCAAGGTTGGACTGCAGTTGTTTGGAATCAGTGAGAGATTTGATGGTCTTGTAGACTATGCATTCATCTATAAAGAGTCGGACATTGAAACTGAGGGTCTCAGGGAGGTCGTTGATAAAAAAGAAAAAATGTAAGGGCCCAAGGACTAATCCTTGGGGTAGACCAGATTCCACGAAGACTTGGTGAGAGGAGGTTCCATTGACCATCAGTTGCTGTTGTCTTTGGTAAAACATTACTAAGTCCTCTGTCTGTGTTGTAACGAATACCGTAGAAGGAACGCTTTGTCTGCTATGGTCCACGTTGTCAATCCTTGCAGAAATCCATGATGGCTATGTAAATGTGTTTCCCATGGCCTAGTGTTGATGTCAAATCTTGGGCAAAGGTTTCAAACCGTGTTGCAGCCATGCTGGTTATCTGCTGATGTTGCATCTTTATTGATTATAATGGTAGGCATCCTAAACCTTTAAATAAATCATGGTATTCCGTTTTAATTCCATGTAGTCTTGTAATTAGGCCTATTTGTTCCGAAGTTTCACCACTAAGCACTGACTGTGAATTTGTCTGTACTACATAAAATTCTAATTCATGTAAAATGTTCTTACAGTTCAAGTTTAATGTCACCATACCATCTGGTTTTATACGATGTCCTGAGAACGACCGAAATCTAACATTTGCTTTGGGTAGTGGTCCATTTAATTGTAGCTTTCTGTAGTCTGCTCTAGACAGAACATTACATTTCGCTCCAGTGTCAAGCTGGAAAGAAATATAAAAAGATCGTTCAGGGAAAGTAGCATTCAAGAAAGACAGTCAACCACAAAACACAGAAACAAAACGCAAACAGACAAACAAGAAGGCAAAAGTAATTTTAAATGCAAACGACATCACAAACACAAAAGGGTTGACAATAGGGCTAGTTGATTTGTTTTTCATTGATAGTCAGGATTTCCGAGAACGTGTCCGTTTTCCTTTTTTTTCTTTTTGGGTTTGTGTGAAAGGCACCAACGACCAATGCATCGTAATCATATTCGTTTTCATTTTCTTCGTCCAGCTCATGTACGTTTCTGTCAAGTTTCGTTCTACAGACTTTGGAGAAGTGGTCATTTATTCCACATGCTTTACACGTTTTGCCTATTGCCAGACATCTATTTCTTCCATGCTCATAACCACATCTGTTACAGATAGCGTTCGTGTGTACTTTACTTCTAGTACTTTGCTTAGGTCTGGCTCTTTGGGACCTGAAAGGTTTTACGTCTGTTTGTTTGTTTTATCTTTGTGGGTAATTAGCTTTTCTTAAAGCATTTACATTGGGATCTTCCCTTGAATTCATGGTTCTCAATTGTTTCTGAGACAGTTCATATGCTCGTGCAATGTCAATTGCTTTTCCCATGATGCAATGGGACGCAGGTGACTTAACGCATGCTTGGAAAAACTTCGACACACACGTTACAATTTATGTTTAAAGGACCTCTAAAGGTGAAGTCGGAAGAAGAAAAATGTGCATACCTCGTGATATGGGTTGGTGATAGACGAAGAGAGGTGTACGGGACATGGGGTCTGACGAATGAGGACAAGAAATCGCTCGAAACTCTTTGCACGAAGTTTGCAACCTATGTCAAGCCAAAGTAAAATTCTGTGTTCAGTCGTTACAAGTTTCAGTGCAGAATACAGCAGGAATCTGAATCATGCGAACAGTTTGTGACAGACTTGAAAGTGCTCGTGAGAGATTGTGGCTATGATACTCAAACCGAATTAAAGGTGAGGGACCGAATAGTATTTGGAACGAAAAGCGACAAGGTGAGAGAAAAGTTGATCAATGAAGGTTCCACTCTGTTGCAGAGAGTTTCGTCCCAGGTTTGTTATGAGGCTGTTCATAGTACCTGCTGACTTAGCGAACTCATTGCAGAAAAAACCGTGCTTCTCGCATCTGGACTGCTTCCAGTTTATTTGCGTTCTTTTGGTGGAATGGCTCCCAATCTAGACAGGAATATTCTAAAATAAAGAGTATGATAATGGACCTTTGGAAACGGTCGAGCACGAAACATACGAAATATTGCAGTCTCGGTTTGATTCAGACTGTTCATGAGAAAGTGAAATATACTAGCTACCGCTCACTAAGACTGGTTCGACCAGGAACTTGTATGCTGTTTCTTTTGTAGGGCGTCTGTCTAAGTGTGGATTGATTTTCTCAGAAAGCCAAGGGTTTGGCTGGCTTTATTGGTCATTTTAATGACGTGTGGGAAACCTGCCATGTCTGAGCTGATCTCTACACCCAGGTAGGTTGCCGGGTTGACGTTGCCAAGTGCTTGGCCATGCAGGAAGTATGTATGTTTTCTAGCCCTCTTGGAGCGGGTTACCTGAACAATATTGAAGGACATCTTCCATTTTTCCAGACCTTTCTAGGTTATCAAGGTCGGACTGCAGTTGTTTGGAATCAGTGAGAGAGTTGATGGTCTTGTAGACCATGCATTCATCTATAAAGAGTCGGAAATTGGAACTGCGCGTCTCAGGGAGGTCGTTGATAAAAAGAAAAAATGTAAGGGCCCAAGGACTAATCCTTGGGTACACCAGATTCCACGAAGCCTTGGTGAGAAGAGGATCCATCGACCATCAATTGCTGTTGTCTTTGGTTAAACATTACTAAGTCCTCTGTTTGTGTTGTAACGAATACCGTAGAATGAACGCTTTGTCTGCTATGGTCAACGTTGTCAATCCTTGCAGAAATCCATGATGGCTATGTAAATGTGTTTCCCATGGCCTAGTGTTGATGCCAGGTTTCAAACCGTGTTTCAGCCATGCTGGTTATCTGCTGATGTTGAACCTATTAAGATTTGATAAGACTTTGCTGACCACTGCATGCTCAAGGATGTTACATGATAAGCATGTGAGAGAGATACTCCTATGATTGCCAGTTATATATTTCTCCCCTTTATTGAAGCATGAGGTAGCATTTACATGTGTCCAATTCCCTGGGATTTCCCCCAGTTTAATGGACGTATTGTATATTTCAGTAAGGATTGGGGCAATGTCATGGGCACATTCCTTAAGATGTGGGAATTGGGATATGGGAATTTATTTTGTAAGGTCCTGCAGCTTTATGTGGGTTTAAGTTTGTTAGCAACTTGTGGACTCCATTCATGGTAACGAATTTCTTTCATTGGTGGAGCAGAGCTAGGGCACACTTCTGGCATGTTCGTCTTATCGGTTTTAGTAAAAACAGAACTGAATAGCTTATTTAAGATGCTAGCTTTGTCGTTTGCCTGTCTGAAAAGAACACCATGCAGTGTTTCTGAAAGGATCTATACCGTACCAGTCTCTCTTGAGACATTTGATGAATCCCCAGAAATGTGTTGTGGTACCATGTTTGTGCTCACTCTCGTCACAGACAGTGTCGTTTATATAGTTTCAGTATTAACTTCTCAGTACCTTTTGGAGTGTTGCCCTAAGTTTCTTGAGTTTACTGAATTGTTTTTGTAGTTTTTCATCGTCTGTTTAAGATCATGATTAAACCATAGGGGATATGATGTCTTCCTGAAACAGTTTTGATTGGAATGTACTCTGTTTTAACATCTTCTGTTTTATTACAAAACATTTTCCAAAGTTATTGAACTGTTTTGGTTTTAATTTGTGACGAAATGTCTAGATTCTGGTTGGTTAGATGGTACAAGCTGTAATGGTTTGAAAAGTCTAACAGTTTAGACACTTCCTCAGCATGGGTGGCCCCTGCTTTCAGAGGGCGATTTCACATTTACGTTCTTTATTTTAAGGGGACGTTCTTTTGCGAACCGGATCAGACCCTCGGATTATAATACCGGGAAATAGTATTGCATCATTTGCGATTTGCATGACGTGTAAGTCGTACGCACCACCAGGGTCAGAGGTTGCTCGGATGATCGACGCAAGATATTTCATGTCAGCTCGTACGACGATAATTCAACTGAATTCTTTGTTTTGGGATCTTAACTGGATTCAAAAAGGTACGGAATATGTTTAGTACATAACATTGCAGTTAATCATAGTTAATTTGCTTTGTGCTTTTCCATACTTGCGGCAATAATTGAAGCCGAAATTAGGGACATATTTTGACAGTTCTAACTCCTACACTTTTTGTTTACTGTTTACATAGTGGGTGGGGTAAGTGTAAAAATAACAATACATCATGCAAGTGTTAGGGAATTGAGGGTTATTTTTCTACCCTATATTATATTAAAAAAAAAAAGTGAAAATAAGCAGAAATGCATTTCAGGGAATGGCTCTTAATAACCAGGGATTAAATACTTCTTAAAATTAAATGCAAAAAGAAATTTACTATTTTAATCAACGCAGGTAAATTGATAATAAGTAGTTATTAGCATGGCTTTTGAGAAGCCTTGAGAAAGTGTAAACATTACCATGTTTGTATTTATATTTTTAAAAATAATATTAACTATTTCGTTGTAAAAATATTTATTTACTCAATGCAAAACAGTTTAGAAAATTGTGTTGGCAAATTGCAATCTCAACCCAGAGTACACTCGTTCCTCGTTTGACTCCAGAGTACACTCGTTCCTCGTTTGACTCTGTCAATGTCAAAGGAAGTAAGGCAAATGGTTAGGTCACATGATTATTCAAAAGAGTTATGACGATGTTTATAACTAATCCTTTTGCGTGATCTGCAAAGATAAAATATAGACCTATATTAAATAATTTCTATGAGTTAATTTTTTTAGTAATTTTCTGCTATTGAGCTTCAGTTTGAAATGTTTACATATGCGTTTCGATTGAGGAGACCTAAGTACGTCTTATTTTGTAGTAAATTAGTCTCGATTAAAACTAAATGGTTTTCATGCATTATTTCAAATCTTGCAACATCTAAGGCCAAATAAAATTATACCTGTGTTTACTGTAACATTGCTGAAAATAATTGGGTAGGTAGGTAGGCATTTTATTTTATTTTTTGGCAAAGTTAATTTAAGGTGGCGATGAGCTTTGATGAATGGGAAAATTTGGTATTTTAAAAACTACAATAGATAACAATATGAAATTGTGTTTGTGTTATTGTTTCCCAAAAGGCATGGCAACAACTTGCTCTTTTCCCAATCACTTGCAATCATTGCAAAGGGGTAAAACAGTTTATTTATTTTTTCGCAAGTCCGGAAGATGGTCAGTTCCAACAACAGGACAATGAGCACATGAATCATATAGCACATGTTTCCGCTAACGGCTTCAAAAAAAAATAGGGTAGGTAGGTAGGCAAAACTTTATTTTTTATTTTTTATTATTATCAATGATCTTATTTCTGTTAATGGAAACACTTTAACTATGATAAAAAATACTGGGGAAGGTATTAATACCTAGATAATACATGGTTATGGCCCTTTTTCAATATTTGGTAATGTACACTGGAAACCCCAGGGGTTGTGGTTTCAAATCTCACTGGAGGCATATCTTTTTATTTTCATAAGAAACCTCAACTTTTTATTATTATTTATTGTTTTTTAAAACTTTTTTTTTTAAAATAAAAAATGTTATGGTCGGTGGCTAAATAATAGGGTCGGTTGGGTTAGCGGAAACAAAAACTTTTTTCTTTTAAGCCTAATTTGCAGATATTCTGAAAATTATTTTTACACAAGAAATAAATACCGGTAAGTTTCAGGCAAACATATTCCAATTTAACAGGTTTTACCAAAATCTTGTTATTTAGTAGTTAGCAGAGATATATGTGAGTGCAAGGAACGATAACTCTGCGTGGAGATTGGACAAATTGATGTAATCATATGCCCTTCTCCTGTAAATTCATGCCCTTAACCAGTGTATTAGGCAGAAATTCAAGAACTCGCGACACGTGTGTGTAATTTATTTTTACAGATAAAGGAGAAAAAAACAACATTTTAGATCCTATTACTTCTATAAATGTATACAAAACATAACAATATTGAGAGAGTAAGAGTTTGTTTGGAAGTGTTATTGAGCAAAAAACATTTTTTTTACCCAACCCACTTCCCAAAATATTGGCCGCGATTTTTCAAAAACGGCTGTGCAAAAGACGGCTGCACGGTTGGCTGGCTAATACACTGCCCTTAACAGATCGATCTATGCATGCACATTTTAGGCTGAAGGTATTAAAAAATAGTTTAATAATTATATGTAACTAGATAATCATTTCAATAACTATAAACCATCATCAAATAACCTTCAAATGCTAAAGAGAAAGTGAACAAGCTGGCTTAAAGTAGGTCATGTCAGCTGATCTAAATGGGCCAGAAGCTTCCTCTTGAATTCGTGCTTTCTGATTGGCTTATCCAAAAAGAGGTCCCCAGTGGGAAATGTGTAAATCTGATCAGGCATTCGGCTGTTATATTCTATTAAAATGGAAGCGAGTGAGAAATCGTCTTGACCTGTTTTATTTTCTTATAAAAAAAAGAAGCAAAAGTTAGCACATGCTGGTAAGATTTTGTTGTATAAAAATGTTTAATCAGTATATTGACAACATGTGTTTTACCTGTTTTACCATCTTTTCCGGTGGTTTTCGCGAGTTTTGTAGACAGGAAAACATTGGCAATAATTGTATAGAATTTGGACACGGGTAAAAGTACAATAGTGGTGTTATTATGTCAATTGTAAGAGCACAAATTCAGTAGGGTGGCACGAATCAATACGAAATGGGGATACTATGAAAATGACATGTCAAGTGCAAAAAAGACTATTGTCTTTATTACTTATTTAATGTAGAACTGGGTATCACCAGAAAAGATACTTTCGTGATACTGTATGTCCTATATGATTCAGTACCACGATATTTGATCATATTCTGATTTTCACGGTATATGGACAAAAGCCCCCCCCCCCCCCCCCCCCCCCCTACTCATTTTTGTATAGGTGGACAAAAGCCCCCTCATGTTTTTTACAAGGTGGACAAAAAAAAACCTGAACTTTTTACAAGGTGGACATAACCCCCCCTCCCCCTGATAACCCCCCCATGTACGAAATCCCCCTCAGATATGTCTTTTGCAAAATGTTAAAAAACATCAAATATTCTAGCATTGTTTTTAAGGTTTTCAGTTTATTCATGACAGTTAGGGACAACTCTTAGTAAAACAAGCAGTATTTTCAATTTTTTTTTAAACATGTCCAGATAAGGAAAACAGCAAAACAATATACATATACAGCATAATATAACATGTAATATGTATTTACAGTTACCTTAAAACTAATTAAATCCATACAAAAGAATAATCAAAAACCACATAATTCACAGTTTGTAAGTATTCAGAGCTATAAAAAAACCAAAGTGTGACAAAACACAAACAGATTAATTACATGCACAAAATTATAGGAAGTATATGTTTGCAATCAAGTTTTAAAAGTGTGACCTTTAATTTGATAATTAGAGATAATTGATTTATATTAGTCATACATCAATCAACCAAATAAAAAACTCATTATCAAATAAATATTTACACTTTCTGTTGATGTGCTTAAATAACATTTTGCAAAAGACATATCTGAGGGGGATTTCGTACAGGAGGGGTTTTGTCCACCCTTGCAAAATATCAGTTTTTTTTTTGTCCACCTTGTAAAAAGTTCAGTGGGGGGTTTGTCCACCTTGTAAAAAGTTCAGTGGGGGGGTTTGTCCACCTTGTAAAAAACGTGGGGGGGCTTTTGTCCTAGATTCGATTTTCACATGTACTTTGGATTTTCAACTAAAGAATATGGAAACATGCAGACAAAAACACCTATTCATAATGACACACATTCTTTTTTGAATTCGATAAGTCTCTTTTACTTAAACTTTTTATTTATCGACATATACGTTTTCAAATTTCAAGCGATTAAAACTCGATTTCTGGTTAGGTTTAAGTTTTAAAAATGACCTAACACTAGAACAGAGTAAAGGGAAATTTACTAGCGATATGACATTTGGACCGACCAGTGAGAATTTTCTGCCGGATATTTATATAAAGTGCCTGTCATGTCCGACAAACCGACGATTTTGCGGAGACTGCTTTTCGGTCTTAGTAGTTTAATTAACAGGGAAGTTTTATTGTACGTAACTGACAGCGCTACAGCGGTATAATCCATGTGCCATGAAAACATTTTCTAGTTTTACTCTTGCTTTTGTATTTTCGTGTTTAATAAAAACTATTTCCCCACAAATCTTTAATGTTATCCAAAAATGTTCCCTTAGAATCCACTTCCAATCATATCTTAACTGTGCAAGGTTGTGCCCTACCCACTATCAAACTTTACATTGTGCAGTGGGAGGTGGCGGGGTGGGACATGTTTTTTATTTTCTCCAAAAATACTGTAATTGTTTATGTGACTGACAGCACTAAAATGGGGCATCTGTGTCCCATGGTCACTTTTAATTGTTATAAGCAATTTAGTAAATAATAATATAGTAAATATCAAGTGCTTGTTTTCAGTACTTGAGGTAATCACATAATATAGAGATATGTCAGCGAAGGCAATCTTTGAGGCAAAGGGGAAGGAACTCTTGAAACAAGTTCCTTGAGGGCTCAACAATCAGAAACAAGTTTGCGATCGTTACCAGAGGATGTCAACTGGACTCAACTTGTGCTGGACAATCCATGGCTGAATACAGAGGTGAGAAATAAGTTTGCATTTGTGATTTGTTATCAGTGTATATACCAGTGCTCCAGATAAGATGCATGCCTTCATTATAATTACACATACAGGCTTTTTTTTTGAGAAAATTGGGAAAAGGCCTAGGCCTGCTGATTTTCGGAAAAAAAAAGCTCGAGCTTGTTAAAATTGGGGAGAAAGAGCATGATTTCGCTATTTAGTGCCTGGGGAATGTTTTTTTCAGAGAAAGCTTTCATTAAAAGGTATGCTTTAGGTATAATATCAATCAAATATTGATTTTTAGGCTAGCAATGATTTTTATATATAATATTGGAACATCTATGACTTTTTTTTTTTAGATTGGATTTCTTTTTACCCAGAATTGGGAAATATAGAGGTTTTTGCAAATGGGAAGAGGCCGAATTTCGGCCCCACTTAAATACATGTATGTAGGTTAAAAAAGCCCTGGCATATTATTAGTCCCCCCACCGGTCCCAGGGGTTGAATATAGGTATGCACCCCGTCCGTCCTTCCGAAATGCTTGTCCTGGTCATATTTTCAATATTATAAGCCTTTGAGATACCAAACTTGGTATGTGGATACATCTTGGGATAGCGGTGAGTCGCGTACCAAAAAATGTTAGGCCCAAAAAAAAAAGTGTGTTTCCTATTACATTCTCTAAAAAATTAGGGTCGGTAGGTAGGCATTTTTTTTTAATTTTTTTTTTGTAGCAAGATATTGTGAGATTCTACATGTATTTATCTCATAAACCTCATACAAGTTGATGATACAACTGAAAGTGTATCAAAATTCCTCTGTGATGTCAGTTTACCCCTGATATATTGTGATAAATCATTGTTTAGAACAAATTTTTATTTTTTTATTATTATTTTTTTCCATAAAAGTTTTTAGGGTCGGTCCCTTAAAAATAGTGTCGGTCGGGCCACCGGAAACACAGGTATTTTTTTTTGCCTTACTGTGACCTCTGTCATAGAAAATGCTTGTCCGAAACTTATTTTCCAAACGCTACTCCTCCTACACTTTCTACCAATTTGGCAGAAAGCCTCAGTATGATGTCTAGTTGTGCAAATCGCGGTATATCAATGAAATCTCGGACAAGTTCGAAAACCAGCTAGATCTTGTTAGTAACGACAGGTTATGGCCCTTGATTTGTTGAAAACTGCTATATTGTATTTTCCTTTGTTAAATCTGTAGTTACTTCATTTTTATCTGATTTTTACCATATTTGTTTAGAATGTTAATATACCCCCCCCCCCCCCCCCCCCCCCCCCCCCCCCCCACCCTCCATTATTATAAAATTTCTTTCATAGAAGAAAGTGGGACAAATTAAAAAATACCCATGCCAGACTAGACACAGAAGACTTATTGCCCATGATTACCAGGTGAGCAATCTAAGGCCATCCTATCCCTGTTATTTTTGCAATGTTTTTAAAAAACTACTGATAGGAAATTTATGTCGACAACCCTTGATGTAAGAGCCGTTTTAGCCAGTAGAGCATCCACAGGCCCTATTGGGCCTCTTGTGTGTTCTTGGGCAAGACACTTTCCCCTTAGCCTGGTCCGTCGGATGGGGACGTAAACCGGGCAGTCCTGTGTATCGGTCTATCCTCCGAGCACGTTAAAGAACCATAGGAATCTATTCGATAATAAGAGTAGGGCAGGTTCCCGGATTCATATGTATCCTTCCCCTCTCTCAGGGGCGGCTCTAAATAACCTATACTGTGTTGATGAGCCGTTAGACAACAATTAATTCAATTGTTTTTAATAGAATGGCATTTTATTTTTAAAACAAATGCACTTAAATGTCATCTCAGCAAACAGCAAACTCGATTGTTTTTAGTTACTGAAATGTTTACAACCTCATTTAAGTATCATTGACCGTTTTATTTTTAAGTCCAGCCCCGTTAGGCGAGACATGTGAATCTACGGATTTTCTTGTTTCAGTACTATAAACTTAGAGATACCAAACTTGGTATGTGAATACATCTTGAATAACGGTGTGTCACGTACCAAAATAAGGTCATTGTGACCTTGACCTGTGACCTCTGTCATAGAAAATGCTTGTCCAGACCGTAGTTTCAATAATATAACACTTAGAGATACCAAACTTGGGATATGGATACATCTTGCAGGGTTCTGGAAATATTTGAAAATCCACCAGGCAAGTGGATTTTGGGTGCGGGCAAGTGAACTTCGCAAAACTGGTTGCCCACCACTTGCCCGACTGGACGTTTCCATTCCAGACCAAATCAAGCAGCAAACTAGCCATATCAGAATTTGATAACTGAATAAAACTGGCTGCTGTTTTCGCAGCTAGCGATTGTTAAGATCAAACAACTTTCGGTAAAATCAACATTCTCTCGCCCCAGGCAGCTTAATTTGTGGGCATTATTTCAATAAACAACTAATTAACCCTCACAACCGCATTTTCACACCGTTTCACAATTTATCCTGACACGACCGTAAGAGGTGTGTCCATCATCCAATGAAATCGCGGCAATCATGTCCGTGACCTCCCAACCATAAACATAGCTACTAGCAGAAATCGTTTCCAAATAATCTCTGAAAGTCATTTTGACCTTCCATAATCAAATACAGAAAACTCTTTTGTAATTTTGAAATTTAATGTGTCAAAATAATGATTGACAGACCCACGTGCTGTGGTGATTTTGTTTAGATAATCTAGCCGAAGAATTTTTCGTAATGAAAATACATTTTCTTTTACTCGAAGCACTCGTTATCAATGCGATTTTATGAGGTATTTGGGGTATTTCATTGATATACTCTGTAATTAAACGTATATGGAAGTGCATACTACACAAATAAGTTGCATAACTTAGCGATATGCGCATGTAATAGGTTTTTCGCGATTTCAAAACATCACAGATCCTTTTTCTCAAGTTCTGAACTTTCACTTTTAATAAATAAGGTTACTGCTACTACTTAAACAATTCCTAGGGGAAAACCCTATTCATGCCTCTTGCTTTCATCTAATTCCATTTAGTTCAAAAACAAAGGCGTAGGAACGTTACCATGGTACAGATATTGGGGGCCAAGTGAATATTTTTAATAACGCTTTTGTCTTGTTTCTTTGCTTATCACACATTTAAATGAACACAGCTTCTTTTTTTTTGTCAACTGGTTAATTGTACACACTATGACAATAAAAGTTCCATACACTAGCTGCCAAGCAATTTTTTGGATGGTCATCAAAAATAATAGGATGGTGTACATGTGGGTCGTGTGTGTGTGTGTGTGTGTGTGTATGGTGCTTGGTGGGGTGGGAGGGGTTGAATAAAATTAGTTTGTATACTGTCACATTCATCTTTATATGATTGATGTAACACAAATATGTAATAGACACAAAGAAGAAACCGTTTGATTTTTTATATGAATAAATTCATGTACAATGTATTAACTAATACAATTAAATACATTCTCCCCTTTTAAGCTCACCTGAGCCGAAGGCTCAAAGTTCGGCTCAAAGGGTGAGCTATTGGGATCACTCTTCGTCCGTCGTCCGTCCGTCGTCGTTAACTTTTGCTTCAAACGACTTCTCCTCAGAAACCGCATGGCCAATTTTGGACCAAACTTCACGTGGATGATCCTTAGATGAATGCTTTTTAGATTTGTTAAAATTAGGTCAGCGCGACATCCAAGATGGCCGCCATTATCATATATGTCAAAACCTTAAAAAATCTTCTTCCTAAGAACCGCTGGACAGATTTCTACAGTTTTTCTTTTAAAATGATCCGCCAACGCCTAGACTATCAAGTTTGTTCACATGAAATCCCTGGGGTCAAAAATGGCCATACCTCGGGGGTCCAAAGTTTGTATATTGAGATTTTGCATGTTTTTCATATAGACATATAGGAAAAAACTTTAAAAAATCTTCTTCTCTGAAACCACAAGGCACAGAGGTCTCATGTATTACATGTAGCATCAGCTTATGGTCCTCTATTAAGTTTGTTCAAATGGTGACCCTGGGCTCAAATTTGTCTCCGCCCCGGGGGTCACAGTTTTACATAGACTTATATAGGAAAATATTTACAAAATCTTCTTCTCGGAAACTACAAGAGCCAGAGGTTTGATATTTTGCATTTACTATAAGCTTATGGTCCTTCACCAATTTTGTTCAAATGGTGACCCTCGGGTCACATTTAGCCCCGCCCCAAGGGTCACATGTTTTACATAGACATGTATATATAAAAATCTTCTTCTCTGAAACTGCAAGAGCCGGAGGTTTAATATTTTGCATTTGCTATAAGCTTATGGTCCACTACCGAGTTTGTTCAAATGGTGACCCAGGGGTCACATTTGGCCCCGCCCCGGGGGGTCACAGTTTAACAAAGGCTTGAATAGGGAAAAACTGAAAAAAATCCTTCTCTGGAGCCACATGGCATGGAGCTCTCATGTATTACATGTAGCATCAGCTTATGGTCCTCTACTTTGTTCAAATGGTGACCCAGGGGTCAAATTTGTCCCCACCCCGGGGTCACAGTTTTACATAGACTAACACTTATATAGGAAAAAAATAAATATCTTCTCGGAAACTACAAGAGCCAGAGGTTTGATATTTTGCATTTACTGTAAGCTTATGGTCCTTTACCATGTTTGTTCAAATGGTGACCCCGACCCAAGGGTTACATGTTTTACATAGACATGTATAGGGAAAAACTTTAAAAATCTTCTTCTCTGAAAACTGCAAGAGCCAGAGGTTTAATATTTTGCATTTGTTGTAAGCTCATGGTCCTCTACCAATTTTGTTCAAATTGTGACCCTGGGGTCACATTTGGCCCCGCCCCGGGGGTCACAGTTCTCATATATTACATGTAGCCCTGGGGTCACATTTGGCTCTGCCCAAGGTGTTACTCTCTAGCACCTTCATTTTGTATTTGATCTTTACCAAACTTTCTCAGGGTCTTAAACTGTCTATATCAATGTTGTTATATACAACAGAGCCCACATTTCTTGAACAATCTTAACTTGCACAGATTGTATATGACCATAAGATTTCGAAGAAGTTCGATAATGTGCCAGTACTCATGTGATCGCTTTAGGGCCATCTTGGCCCTCTTGTATTGGTTCAAATTTACTCAGGTGAGCGATATAGGGCCATCATGGCCCTCTTGTTTTTTCATCTAAGTATAATGGTCCAAATTATGCGGCGGTCCATCCCATTTAACACGAATAATCGTAAAGCGCCAATTTTTAGGGCAATTAAGTTTTCTTAAATGTGGGGCAAGTGACATTATGGGCAGGGCAAGTGACTTTTGAAACAAGTGGATTTTCTAAATATTTCCAGAACACTGATGTTGCGAAGAAATAAATTCAAAAAATCGATTGAATGTTGTGTTATACGTGCATTTTACCTGCGACCCACATTCACGGGTTACACAAAATGTCCGCAATTTGCATTCAGTATTATCATGTTGGTTTTTTCACAGCATATTTTTGCTAGCCATCAGCTTGATTCAAATATGATGTTTGTTTGAAATTTCTAAGGCTAAATATTAATTATTATTTTAAAACTTATATAAGATAGATGATGGATATTCTACAATTCGGAAGATTACAATGGATGGGGAAATATACTAATTTTGGAAGAGGTCTCCCCGGAATACATATCACATTGTGATACCTCTATTTTTAAACTTCCAATCAAAATTGAGTGCTCTAGCGAGATGCAGTTCGACTTATTGCGAATATCGCATATTGTTTACATAAGCTACTGTACACCACAATGCACTCGACAGCTTCACAGACAATTTGGGATAGGACTTTGGGAGTTTTCCCGGAATCCTTAATATTTTATGATGACAGAGTACCTGTATCTGCAGCTCTCTGTGTACCAAAGAAACACAACAAACAATAGACTTTTTTTATGCAACTTTAATTCTGACAGTGCTGTTATATATAATTTAAAACACACTGCTATTGAGGTCTGAAGTTACAAAAAAACAAATCCGACCTACCGACCCCCGTTTTTTCGGGCATGTAACAGGAAACATCACTATTTTTTTAGGCCTTAACAAAAAATAATGTATGCGTACAACAACGCATATAAAAATCACAGATAAATATTGAGAACCAACTTTCTGTAAACACACTTTAAAAGCGTTGAAAAATCGAGTGCGTCCAGTCATGAGGTACTGATTGACGATCAAGGGTCTCCAGCAATAAGTAGTAGATGCTTGCAAGAAAGAAATGGCCATTTTTGTTGGCTCTTTGACACAAGTTAGTGTTATTTTAAAAAAAGACAACGTTGTTGAATGTATACAAGGGAAAGATGAAATATGTTAATATTATTTATGGTACTATTCACTAAGAATACCATTCTTACATTAATTTATGCTTGGACAAAATTTGTTTTTATAAACGTTAATGTGTTTTGATGTTATTTTGTTTCATGGGTACAATGCGCATTGTGCTGAAAGGAGGGCTGGCATGGCGCAGTCGGTAGCGCGGCGGATTTGTTACCGGAGGCCCCGGGTTCCATCCTCCATGGTGCCACTGAGTTTTGTCGATGTGTTCTTGAGCAAGACGCTTTCCTTTAGCCTTGTCTGTTGGATGGGGACGTAAACCGGGCGGTCCCGTGTATCTGTCTGTCCTCCAAGCATGTTAAAGAACCATAGGAATCTATTTGATAATAAGAGTAGAGCACTGTTCCCGGATTCCTATGTATCCTTCCCCTCTCTCTGGGATGGCTCTAAATAACCTATACTGTGTTGATGAGCCATTGAACAACATTCAATTCAATTGTGCTGAAAGTTTGTCTGGAGAATTGATTTGTAAATTATGGCAGGGCTAGAGGGAATTTCAAAATGCCTTTTTTTTCGGGACCCTGGAACTTGTACGTTTAGATACAGCCTCACCCGGAACCGCCGCCACCCTGGCCGAGACTCCACCCCCACCTCCCTCCAAAGACATGAGATTGATTGAATTGGATTTTATAGTCGCACCAACAGCTAAGGTCATTATGGCGACTTTCCAGCTTCCATTGGTGGAGGAAGACCCAGGTGCCCCTCCGGGCATTTTCGTACACGGCGGGCACCTGGGTAGAACCACCGACGTTCCGCAAGCCAGCTGGATAGCTTCCTCACT